>JAOANR010000005.1:14600778-14684950 GCA_030278955.1 Hygrophila difformis | reverse complement strand
AATGGCTTGATCCTTTTTTTTTTTTTTTTTTTTGTTTTTTTTTTTTTTTTTTTGCCTCTGTCTTTTCGCTTGGGAGGCTCATCATAGAATTTTGGCACAGGGGGAACCGATCATTGGCTGATTCGGAGGTTCTTGGATTCTGATTTGAGGCTCAGCAGACTTTTCTGATTTTTCCTTATCTGCCAACCTGATCAGCTTCTTCTTCTTTTTAGGTGGCTCTGGTTCGGATTCAGTCTGGGAGGGTTCAGATTCAGCAGGCTCAGATTGTTCGGAGGTCGGATCAACATAGTCATCAATGATCTGTTCTTCATCCTCAACATTCAAAACCCAATTCCGGTCCTTGATCTTCAGAAATTTTTGAATGAATTTAGGTTCAGACATGGCTGTGAGTTGCGCAGTCCATTTTAGTGTGAAATATCTGCCTAGGACACCTTGGAATCCCGTGTTATACTGCAGACGAGGCCGGTGTTCTTGACAATGCCTCAGACCTTCTGCATCCATTTCACGTAGCAGGTCGAAGAAACCTCTTTTTCATTTCCGTGTACAAGGTGTCCACGATGTCTGGCCTCTTTCTCCTTTAGATATCCTAAGTCTCGGACTGGTGGAATGTTGAGATACTCTAAAACACTTGTTTTTGCCCATGACTGAGATCTGTTTCCTCTTGCGTCCCATTCTGTCCCATGATCTGTTTTGAATCATTGCAATGCATTCAGCTCTCATTAGCTCGAAATTGGGCATCCCCTTCATTGTGGCCTCTCGGGGCTCAACTGCCGGAATCCTTTGTGGTAAGAAGACTGGCAGAATCTCCACTTTTCCCGGTGGTATCACGAGTCCCGGTTTTAGTACAGACTCCCTGATGTCCTTTTCCCATTTTCCCCATGCAGTCATGTATTCCCCCCCACAGTTTCCTGGCTGCTTTTGTTTCTCAATGATCGAATCCAGCATTGGAGTGTGGTGGGCTTGTCCGTAGTTCAGTACCGCCTGGAGAGAATCCCTGAAGTTGAATGTCATTTCAGTATGACGCTCCTGTTGCATGCAATGTCAGCCATAGCTGCTCCCTCTGGTCCGCAAATGGTCCCATTGTCGAATAGTTCCTTCTTGTATGTAAATGGGAAGGTCTCCGGCATGGAGAGTACACCAGTTGACGCAACTAAGTATGGTGGAGGTGTCTTGGGGGCATAGAGCATTTTCACTTCCCTAGAAATGGGTGGTTGGATGAGGAACTGGCTCAAAGGCTGCAGCTCTCCTATCTCCGAAGTAGATTTCAAGCATTCTGTTCCAATAAGCCTTCTGTCGTTTCATCCTCCAGACCATTCGCTCATAGTGAACTTTCGGCTCATTAAACCGCTGATCATACCTTGCCTCATCGAACTCTTGGTTCCAGAAGTTACATACATGTTGGCAAAAGTCTCTTTCGAGGCCTGTTGCTCTATCATTTCTTTCTTCCTCTGGAATCGTATTCCACCAATGGTCCTTCATTTCGAACCTCCATTCAATCTGGTGGTCCATAGGCAAGTTATGCTCATTCCTTATGGCCACCCTATTTTCCTCTGCCTCTTTCTTCAGCTTTTCGATTTCCAAGAAGGCACTATCTGGAGTTGTCTTTGGAAGACCCATCAGGGAATCTATAATGAATTGATCCCTGGAGAGAAGAGAGTTGGAACTATTTTTAACAGAAATTTTTTTGATACGTGGATTCGAGTTGAAAGTCAACATCCTCACATTTGGAGCTATGCTCTAAATGTGAGTTAATTGGTTTCTAATCGAATTTATAGAGAGACAAGCATGGAGCTGGATTGTTAAATCTAACTCTTATTACAACAAAAGTAAGGAAAGCAAGAGAGATAAGGACCTTGAATCCTTAGAAATTTTTCTTGGACTATAAATAGTCTAAGATGTTTTTGGGGTGGTCAAAGGACCAAAAAGAGAGAATTTCGTAGGTTATTGAGCCTACAAAGGAATTTGATTTTTATCACTTAAGAAGTGATTTAAATCATGTGAGGTAGGAAAGATAAGAGATTAATGATGACAATCGAATGTAATTGATAAATTATGCAGTTACTAGTATGTATAATGGACCGTGACCAAAGATAAGAAATAAAGATAAAAATTAGACATGCATACATACAAAAGGCGACTTTTGGATTTTTATGAAAAGGTGTTGACTTGTTTATTTAATGAAATTGGGGGTGTAAGTGGTCCCCCATTTGGATTTTGTTTTGGAAAGTGGGTTTTTAAGGAATAATACAAAACATTCCTTACAAGTATTTCCCACTTGTTCCAAGTTGACAAAGACCAAACACTTTAAACAAAAAGAACAATCTATCATTTCGTCTTTTTACACATAAATGCCATGCCAAAAGAGTTGGAAAAATTTTGGCATGGTTTCGTCTGTACCATGTGTCCCGGATGTGCAAAAAATCAACTTCCAGAGCTGAGTTTGCAATGTATGGGCAACATGTACCCGACAAAAGCATTTATTACCAAAATATTTATATAATATTATACATGCAAACACTAACAGAAACGAGAACAGTTGATCCATCTATACTACTGTAATGTACTAATGTCACCAACAAAACTCATGCTTTAAAAACATCAATTTTGTAGATATTATCAATATGCATTTTCAGTCATCATTAACAATTATCTATTGAAAAGCAACACAGTGGCTGAACAAAGCATGACCACCGTGTTAACCCTATTCACAGATTAGCAAAACGTAATACATATAACACAAATACACACAAAGACACACATGGAACAACAATACTACAATATGAACAAAAATCAAATTTTTAAGGGTTGTGAGACCCTCATTTTCAAAATAAGAACATCTCCTTTACCACAGAAAACTTCGAACCCTTAAATGGCAGTTAAGAACACAAAACCTAGAGCCCTAGGTTCTGCCTAGTCAATTTCTACCCCGTTTCTGAACAAACTCAACGCACTCCGACCACTTTCCCACTCTTCCCGTCATGAGAAACAAAAGCATTCCCCTCCCCAACCTTGATTTCGCACGGGAGATGAAAAGACAAAACTGTAAACTGCGAAACCGAGTGCGAAAACGGAAAAGAAACACTTACCCCCTGCTCCCACTAGGGTTGGATGACGACGAAGCCATTTCCGAGTGATTTGGCCGGAGGAAAGCTTGAGAAGAGCGACTGGTTTCGCGAGGAATAAGGGTTTCGCGAGAGAGGGAACGGTGGATTTTGGAAATGTGGAAAGTGAAAGTGAGGGAATTGAGAGGGAAAGAAGGGTATAAAAAGGATTTTGGAAGGGGAGTTCGAATTATTGCATCAATTCGAATTAATTCGAATTGATGCTATCTGTGAGAGATGCGAGTTATTCAGGCCAATTCGAATTAATTCGAATTGGCTTGAAAAACAGAGAAACCAAGCAAGTTCGAATTATTGAGATCAATTCGAATTAATTCGAATTGACTCAAAATTCGAACTTGAGAATGTGCGCAAAATTTGCACAAGGCTGAAATGAGCTAATTCGAATTATTCAGGCAATTAGAATTAATTCGAATTGCTAGAATAACTCGAATTGCTCACTTGCTAAGGAAAATGCCTTGTGCCTGCCAATTCGAATTAGTTAGGCAGTTCGAATTAATTCGAATTGCCTTATAATTCGAATTGCACTACTTGGCCTAAATAAATCCGAAAATTTGTTTGCCTTGGTTGCCAATTCGAATTTTCATGGCAATTCGAATTAATTCGAATTGCTAGAATAACTCGAATTAACAAATCCGAGAGTGAAAAATTCCAAGGCAAAATGTCTTATGTGGTATGTTCCAAGCAATTCGAATTAATTCGAATTTTCCTGAAATGAGAAGTATACCACATTCAAGACTTAGGAAAATTTTTAGGTTTTCCAAAAATTATATGAACTCAAAAGCAAACATATCTACACCGAATGAGAATCTAAAACATATTGCTTGCATAAATTAGGTTGGGTTAACAATTTTATTTTATGAATGTATTCTGGATTTTAGGTTTCTCTAAATTCCAAAATCAACCTCCATTAAATATAATGTTACCCCAACCGGGAACCTGGTTTTTGGAAGCTTTATCTTTCTTTTTGTTGGTTCCTCGAATTCCTGCAAAATAATTATGAAAAGGTATTAGGTTTTCTCCAAATATCAACATCCTCACATTTAGAGTCTTAGTACTCTAAATGTTCACTTGATTTTTGGATACTTTGTCCCAATAAAATAATTGAAGAAAGTAATAAATAAGTAAGAAAATATATGTATAATATTTATTAAACATAAGCCGGTTCTGTTGTCATCTGAGCTTCTTTTTCGGGGTCGAACTGCCCAAGATACTCCTTCAGTCTGTGTCCATTCACCACCAGCTCTCCCTTGTCAGTTCGGATCCTGACAGCTCCACTTTCAAACACGTGCATCACTTCGTATGGCCCTTCCCATCTGGATTTAAGCTTTCCGGGGAATAGCTTCAACCTAGAATTAAATAACAAGACATTCTGGCCAACATAGAAGTGTTTAGATTTAATACGACGATCATGTAACTTCTGGGTCCGCTCTTTATAAATCCTCGAACTTTCATAAGCTTGCGCACGTATTTCCTCAATTTCATTGAGGTCCAACTTGCGCTTACTCTGAGCAACTCGGGGGTCAAAATTGAGCATTCGTACGGCCCAGTAAGCCTTATGCTCTAATTCTACGGGCAAATGACAGGCTTTTCCGAAGATGAGTCTGTAAGGAGACATCCCAATGGGAGTCTTGAATGCAGTGCGGTATGCCCATAAAGCATCATTGAGCTTACGTGACCAATCTTTGCGAGTTGTCCCCACAGTGGCCTTGAGTATATGTTTGATTTCGCGGTTAGAGACCTCGACTTGACCACTGGTTTGGGGATGATAAGGCGTGCCGATCTTGTGGAGAATCCCATTTTTGCTCATATGATTTGCAAATGCTTTATTAACAAAATGGGTTCCTCCATCTGATATGATCACCCTGGGTACACCAAATCTATTGAAAATGTTATTTTTCAAAAATTTGACGGCCTGGTTGCCATCATTGGTTGGCAGTGCAACAGCCTCAACCCACTTGGAAACGTAATCGACAGCTACCAAGATGTAATGGTTCCCATCAGATGTCGGAAATGGTGCCATGAAGTCAATACCCCATACATCGAAAATCTCGAGAGTGAGAATTCCTTGTTGAGGTATCTCATCCTTCTTGGAGATATTCCCTAGTCTTTGGCATCTGTCGCAAGCTTTAACAAACGCTTTGCAATCCTCGTAAATGGTAGGCCAATAAAAACCGCACTCGAGTACCTTATGAGCTGTTCGAGTGGGGCCATGGTGACCTCCATATTCCGATTCATGGCATTTCTTAGCGATTTGATAAGCCTCGTGCTCAGTTACACATCGTCTAATAATCGAATCTGCACAATGCTTGAAGAGGTAAGGGTCTTCCCAGAAGTAGTTAACTACATCTCGGTTGAACCTTGCTTTGTGGCCTCTGCTTTGAAATGGTGGGGTTATTCCGCATGCTAAAAAGTTAGCAATATCGGAAAACCACGGGCAAGCTTGATCATGAAGATGCAAGGCGAACAATTGCTCGTCCGGAAAATTCTCATTTACGGCTAGCTCATTTTTATCATTTTCTAGTCGAGACAAATGGTCAACAGCACCATTGTCTCTGCCTTTTCTATCTTTTATTATAATGTTGAATTCTTGCAGCAAAAGTACCCACCTGATTAATCGAGGTTTGGCGTCTTGTTTGCTAAACAAGTATCTCAGTGCAGAGTGATCTGTGTACACTGTGGTTTTCGTACCAATAAGATATTGTCTGAATTTGTCAAACGCAAAAACCACAGCATACATCTCCTTCTCTGTGGTGGTGTAGTTAATTTGGGCCTCATTCAGGGCATGACTTGCGTAATGAATCACGCAATGCTTCCCTTCCTTATGTTGCCCAAGAACTGCACCCACGGCGAGATCACTTGCATCACACATTACCTCGAAAGGTATTGACCAATCGGGTGGTTGCACTATTGGAGCAGAAATCAGCATTCCCTTGAGCGTGTCAAAGGCTTGAACACACGCTTCACTTATTACGAAAGGATTTTCTTTACAAAGCAAGTTAGTGAGCGGCTTGGCAATTTTAGAAAAGTCTTTTATAAATCTCCGGTAGAAACCGGCATGCCCTAAGAAACTCCTAACTGCTTTTATTGAATTAGGCAATGGGAGGTTTGAGATGACGGAAACCTTAGCTCTGTCGACTTCGATACCTGCGCGCGAGATGCGGTGACCCAACACTATTCCTTCGGTGACCATGAAATGGCACTTCTCCCAGTTCAAAACTAGGTTGGTGTCCTCACATCTTTTCAAAATTTGTGCAAGATTAGTCAAGCATTCATCAAAAGTATCTCCATACACAGAGAAGTCGTCCATGAAAACTTCAATGCATTTTTCGATAAATTCTGAGAAAATTGACATCATGCATCTTTGAAATGTGGCAGGCGCATTACAAAGTCCAAAAGGCATGCGCCTGTATGCAAAAGTTCCATATGGGCATGTGAACGTGGTCTTGTCGTGATCCTCACTAGCTATTACAATCTGATTATAGCCAGAGTACCCATCCAAAAAACAGTAGTACTCCCTTCCGGCCAACCTCTCCAGCATCTGATCAATGAATGGCAAGGGGAAATGGTCCTTCCTGGTAGCGGTATTGAGCTTCCGGTAGTCGATGCAAACTCTCCAACCGGTCACTGGACGCGTCGCCACTTCTTCTCCTTGCTCATTTGTCGTTACACAGATCCCCCCACGTTTCGGTACGACCTGCACTGGGCTAACCCATTTGCTATCAGAGATAGGATAGATGATACCAGCATCTAAGAGCTTGATAACTTCTTTCCTTACCACTTCCTGCATATGGGGGTTCAGACGCCTTTGTGGTTGCCTTGAGGGCTTATACTCTTCTTCCATTAAAATTCTGTGCATGCAAATAGAGGGGCTTATTCCTTTTATATCAGAAATGGTCCATCCGATTGCATGTACATATTTCTTTAGAATGTCTACCAGAGCTTTTTCTTGTTCTTGTGTCAGCTTGGCTGACACAATCACCGGTAATCTTTTATGTTCAGCGAGAAAAACGTACTTAAGATGATCCGGAAGTATTTTAAGTTCAAGCTCTGGTGGGCATTCAACGGAAGGCAGCAATTTGCGAGAAATGAGTGGGAGAGAGAGATCAGATTTACCTTCAGGATCCTGTGTCAGTACAGGATCCATTTCCTCCTCAGCAGTGCTTTCCTCTTCCTCCGGGATGAACTCAACTCCATCGAATTCTTCAAGGTCCCCAGAGATAGGATCCTCGAAGTGGACAGCGTTGCAGCTCCTTGGTTGCTCTGCACCTTCAGGCTTCAGTACCTGTTTTGAAACTTTGCTCGGCTCATCAGTCACAGAGTCTATGCTCTCATCCTCACTCCTACTATCTATTACATCAAAAATGGAACAAGATCCCTCAGACGGGAACTTTTGCAGCTTTTCCATGTTGAAATCCAATTCTTCTTCTCCGACTCGGAGCTTGATTTGATTTGATCGAGCGTCTATAAGTGCACCGCCGGTTGAGAGAAAGGGGCGGCCTAAGATCAGTGGCATTTCGTAATCCTCTTCTATATCCAAAATAATGAAGTCGACGGGGAAGAGAGTCCCTCCCGTCTTGACAATTACGTCCTTCAGGATTCCAATTGGATGGGTAATTGATCGGTCTGCCAGCTGTAACTTCATTGTAACCGGTTCAATTGTTCCCAAGTGAAGACGTTTCACCATGGCAAGTGGCATAACGTTGATGCTCGATCCTAGATCGCACAGCCCTTTTCCAACATTAGTTTTCCCGATGTGGATCGGCAATGTAATGCATCCTGGATCTTCCTTCTTCTCCGGTAGCACTCTTTGGATAATGGCACTGCAGCTACTGTTCAAAATCACTACTTCCTCCTGCTCAGCTTTTCTCCTCCCTGAAATCATTTCTTTAAGAAATTTAGCATAGACGGGCATTTCTGAAATCATTTCGACCAATGGAATAGTGATCTCGACAGCTTTCAGTCTTTCTAAAAACTTTTTAAATTTTTCATCTTGCTCCTTATTTTTAAGACGTGCCGGGTATGGCACCCTTGGCATGTACTTATTATTATTTATTTTTGGTGGTAAAGAGAAGGAAATTTTACCTTCAACCCTACCCTTTTCAGCTCCCTTTGCAGCTTCAACCTGCGAAATAGCTGTGTCTGGTTTGTCCTTGTCCAGTCCAATACCATCTCCTCCTTCGATCCTTTCACTTCCTTTTTCACCCTCCACTAGATCCTTTTCCTCCTCGGCCGTCTCTTTTCCATATCCAACAATTCCTTTCAGAGTCTTGCCTCCCCGCAATGTGATTGCTTTACACTGCGGGTTAGCTTCATTACTGCTTGGAAGTGTTCCTTTCCCCCTATTCTGTAGTTCCTTGGCCAATTGGGTGACTTGCGTCTCCACATTCTTGATTGATGACTGCAGTTGCTGATTTATATCCTTCTGGTTGGCTATAAATTCAGTCATCAGGTTCTCCAAACGAGATGGTGGTCGTTGGTTATATTGCTGATTCTGATCAGGTTGGGGCTGGAAATTCTGGAAATTCTGGCCTTGGTTCTGATTAGGCCTTTGTTGGATTTGAGGTTGGAAATTTTGATTCTGATTTTGGAAGTTTTGCACTCTTTGCTGGACGAATCCTTGGTTCTGAGGTCTGAAGTTTTGCTGTGGGTTTTGGAACTGGTTTGGCTGCAACAAATGCGCGTTAAGTGCATTGTTGTTGGAATAAGAGAGGTTGGGATGGCGATTTTGGTAGTTCCCGGCATAATTACAGCTTTCGGTAGCTATCTGTTGACATGTGTCAGTTGGATGAGGTCCCTGACACAGTCCACAGACAACTCCCGATTGCTGTGTTTGAACTTGGTCTGATGAGGTTCCTGCCTGAGAAGCGTCCGTTCCCTTCCCTTTATCCTGACTCAGCTGTATCGCAGCTACCTGTTCTTGCAGTTTTTCAAAATCTGTTTTCCCTTCACTTACAGCAAAGACTTTTCTAGGAGGATTCTCCTTCCTATCGTCTGTGTTTAGGATGGATCTGTTGACAGACATTGTCTCAATCTTCTCCCAAGCTTGGTCCATACGCAAGTGGAGTAAATGTCGTCCGCCAGCGGCGTCTAACATTGTTCTCCATGGATGGGTGAGTCCTCCGTAGAATTTCCTCAATTGCTCCCATGGTGCATACCCATGTTGGGGGCATCGCCTGATGAGGCCCAAGAATCTCTCTTTCGCATCATACAATGACTCATCTGGCTTCATTTTAAAATCTCCAATCTTAGCTCGTCCTTCTTCAATCTTTGATTCTGGAAAATACTTCAGCAAAAAGCTCCTCACCAAGTCTGCCCAAGTGCTCCGCAGATTGATAGGCAATGACTTATACCAGTCCCTGGCACCACTATACAAAGAAAATGGAAACAACATTAGCCTTATAGCATCAGGAGAGACTCCCTGATTTTTGATCGTGTCGCAGAGCTCCAGGAAGGTCTGGAGATGATCATGAGGGTCCTCATGATTTGCGCCGCAGAACTTATTGTTTTGCACCAAATTAATGAGTGCCGGTTTGAGCTCGAAATTGCGTGCAGGAAAATGTGCTCTCCCAGGTCCATCCAGATAGGGCTCTACAATTGGTTGCATAAAGTCTGCTGCTGCTTGCTGCTGCTGTTGATTTCCTTGTTCAGCTTGGTTCTGGTACTGTTGGTGATAATTTGGAAATTGCTGGAAGTTATGTGGATCTTGTGGGTTGTTCTGAAATTGATCTGGATTGAAAGCTTGGTTTTGGTATTGTTGGTTTGGTATGTTTTGGTTTTGGTGAAATTGATTTACGGGTGGTGGTGGTTGTTGGTGGAATTGCTGGTATTGTTGCTGATTAGGATTTGGTAGATTCTCCTCTTCGTTGGCACGATTAGGATGCTCTACCACTCCTCCGTCAGCTCCATTACCAGGGTTATTTGGTGGTTGGTCTATGGGTAAGATCGGGGGAATGTTTTGGTTTTCTGCCATATCTGATAGATCGCTGCTTGATGTTTCAGGTGAAGTGCGGCTCCGACGCTCCTGCTCCTTCCGTCTTCTGGCTTCTGCCCTCAGTTGGCGAGCGGTCCTTTCTATTTCTAGATCGAACGGTAGCTCCGGTAATGTGCTCCTTCTCCGTTGCATAAGCAGTTGGTATCAAACTTTTGACAGTACCTGTACAACCCCCAGGTTAGTAACAGTTCGAGAACATATACAAGAACTATCTATGAGTAAATCAGTAATGTAATTCTCCTAGTAAACGGCGCTGCATCCTCCCCGGCAACGGCGCCATGAAACTTTTGACGAGCTTCGCCGACACGAGTAATTTTCTGAAAATTCCTTTACTGGTTTATTGCTTAAGGAGGAAACTGTGATTTCAAATGGTGCCTCAAGAGTCCCCGGTGACGGCCATGAAACTTTTGCACCCAAGCCAAGTTTCATTTTGCTACTGGGGGGTTGAAGAACCGTCTAAACACAATTTCCAAGTTCGGATTTATTAAATGAGAGGAGTTATGATTGAGGGACGGGGTTTAAGGATATATTAAGATTTCCCTTTTTATTACTCCTGTGGGGTTCAAACGGCGCTGTGGTCCTCTCAGCCATGAAACTTTTGACAAATATCACGGTGCAACAGGAATGGACCTTCAGTCTGTCACCCTGAAAGTCCCTGATATCTGCACCATGATGCTTCTCTAAATTTCATGTCAAAGAGATACCGGCCATGAAATTCTTGAACATCTTCCCACTGTAAGAGTATTTGCCCGAAATGTTGTTTTTATTTACTCGTGTCACGAAACTGTGCTCCCGAAAGCGCACGGGTCAAAAATTGCAGTAATTTATAGTAAGTACCGGATCGTTCACTGGAGGATGTGCGATGGAAGCAGGGCCCACGTCGTTTACTAAGATTTTCCACTCGGTTACTCGTTTCAAGTTTTGCAAGGGTTTCTAACAACTACTTGACATAATTTAAATCAGATCATGAAAGCAGTAAAAATTATTCTACAAAGCATGGTAAACTAGGTCGAAGAAAGCAATTAACTCTATACTACGAAAGCAATATAAAATTATGCTACGCTATCTAGAAAGCAGGTTTAAATATGACAGAAGGGACAGGGAGGAAATAATAAAGATTGGACAAGGTTCAGATGAAACACAATTAAACTTCCATTTTTTATACACAGATCTTAGCTTGGGATAATCCTCCAGTTAGCTAACTCTCATGCTCTCTCTACCATGTTCCCTTTAACAGACAGGTACTTACAGTAAGAGTTTACATGCTCTTAAGACAGCAATTTCTAAGATACCATAAACTCTTAACTCCCTTTGCAATGCCTTGCAAAAGTATGTTAATCATTTATGGTGGACGAGCAACACCTGTCAAATCATTAGTTGACATGCCAAGTACTGCTATCAATCCCCCATGTCACATCCAAAGTTTCAAATCAAGCCCCAAACCATTCCATAACTCTCAAACCTTTTAACAGATGGACAGCCCCTAATTCTTCCGAGTGACCTCTATGAAAGCATTTAAAAGGAAAGCAGTAAAGAAAGCTGTGAAGAAAGCATTTAAAACTATCACTCGGAATCGTTAAAAACGTCTCTTTCCGTTAGTATAAAAGAGCCCCTGGTCTTGGTGACCAGATGCAGATCAAGAACCCCCGAGATATCAATAAGCCACAGGGCTTACAACATCTGGGTAGTTATGAGATACAAACTAAATGGAACAGATCCATAAATGAACCTATTCCGGATGTACTCACTCAAGACTCAATTCTAGACTTTGGCAGGAGAAGATAGTAGTCGAAGGAATACTCGACCTTACCTTAGAAATTCACCAAGGCCTATATGTTGTTCCTCTAGTATTATTTATCACATCTCATCTACACCCAAGTGGATATTGACTTAATGCGATATCTAATATCAGATTTCCAACACACAGCAATTTTGAGAAGCAAATGAATATTTGAAAATCATTCCCTAGACAGGTACTAGACTCTCAATTAAAACACAGATCCTTTCAGTCTAGATGAGACCTAATCGCTGACTCTGCTTCTAAGCTCTCAAAATCAACCCCCAGTAGAATGTGAATTAGTCATAACTGTCGAATTTATCCCTTACTCAGATCCGGATTTTACAAAGGAGTTTTTGTTGGAAATTTACTATGCAGCATCTGATTTAAATCAAGACTTCTGTGTCCAAGGGGAAGGATCCCCAAAATAATGATATGACCGGAACATCTACATAATAGTATCATGCATACAAGTATAGGAAAAGGAAAATAAAATGCCCCAAAATATATGGTGGGGTTAGACAGAATGCGATACACAAGAGTGGATTAGCCTGAGATGAGAAGAAATTGGCTAAAAAGAGTGCCAGAGATAGTTGGGGTTTTCCGGACTGCAAACATCTGCTGTTCGGTTCCCAATTATCCCAGATGACTGATTGTTTTTAGACAGAAAGAATTCCAAACAACAGTGACCGCCGTCATTTAGTTTTCTTTTGTCTATGATTGGCAGAAGAACCCACATATTTCTTGCTGTAATATTTCTCAACTGATGTTGGTCGACATCAGTTGATACTATTGCAACTTGAATTCAGGTTGAGAAATTAAGATAAGGAAAAGTAAAACTGTATCTGATTAGGAATTGGCTGAGTGACTAATCGAAACTCTTAGTGAAGAGAACGCTCGCCGAAGCTTCCACCAACCACTAACCAGATCATGCAAAATAACAGATAATGATTGATACACAGAAAACGGGTTAGTCGATATCCCTGTGAAGGGACCTTTCACCAACATTAATCTGTGGTGTTTCTCATTATCCGTTCATACACACAATGAACGAGAAAATAAGAAAGTAAGAAAATATTTTTGGTATTGTGTGGGTGTTAAGCACACAATAAGTGGACACTAAATGGGTTGAAATGTGTAATGGAAAAAGTTAGGTGAAATGGGCCTAGGCCCAATACACCCATGCAACTTACACAGATCATGAAAGAAAATATTTTTGGAGTTTTCAAAATAGAGGGGATAGTTCAATTCGAATTATTGGGGTAATTCGAATTGAGATTGCATGAAGGATGAAGTATTACTTACTCAATTGATCATTGCTAGAAATTGGAGCATCATCTAATTCGAATTATTGGCCAATTCGAAGTAATTCGAATTGGATAACTCGAATTGGCGAAGTCCCTTTCTTGCTCACATTGACTAAGGCATTTACCTCAAAGGGAGGGTGAGTTCGAATTATTCTAGCAATTCGAATTAATTCGAATTGCAACAATTCGAATTGGTAAAGGGTGGAAAATAAACTAAGGTATGAATGGGTGGCAATGGATACAATGTGGTTTTCAACCCAATTCGAATTGTTGAGCAGTTCGAATTAACTCGAATGGAATAATTCGAATTGGTTGAAAACCACATGAAGAGAATAGTTTGGCTATGCAATTCGAATTTCTCTTAGCAATTCGAATTAATTCGAATTGCCTCAATTCGAATCACATATTTTCAGACAGCAACAATTTTTGTTCTCACAAGTATGGGTTAGCTGAACACTGTAATGTAATGATGGGTTTAGATTTGCTAAATCCCTCATCTCACATCAGTGTCATTTCACAGCCACCCTAGTGAGATTTTCAAGAAATAAACGAATACATGTCTAGTGGGTATTGGCCAGATTCAAACCCTATTTCTACAAACAAGAGATCAGAGATCAAAGAGCCTAAAACATCTAGTTATCTAAGAACTACATGAGTAAACTAAGAACACTCAAGTTATCTAAGGTAGCATAAAATAAGATTAAGGCAAGAAGAATAAAACTTAAATATAAATTAAAACAAACCTTAAACATCTAAAAGCTAAGAACACTTATTTGAAGCTCTAAGGCCCTAAATCAAACCAAAAACCCACCAAACATGCACTTATTAAGTTTGAATGTCAACTAGGACATAATAAATGTAACCTAGTTGAAACAAACAAACATACTAAGCATTTATTTCTAGGGAAAGCATTAAAGAGTGCCAAAACAAATGGATAAAACCATTTCTGGAAATTTTCCTTGTATTGACACTTGAAAGCAAAATAAGAACCCAAAACCATCATTAGCTTGAAGGTAGGGTTCATTCTAACTAGAAAGCATGTAAACATATGGAAAATGGCTACTCTAAAGGTTACACAAACTGCTTCTACACTAAACTAAGATCAAATCATTTAAAGATTACACTACTTGCAAGAAAAAAATAAACTAAACTAAACTAAACTACCTACCTAACCCTTAAGGGGTGTGGAACCTCCTGCTGTTCTTTTTGTCCCAAGCTGCCTTTTGGTTAAAATTCTTGATCTCTTTATTCTGTTGTGGAAGGTCTGCTTTTATAGACAATCTTCAAAACCCTAGGCCCACCAGTGTTGTGTACAGCTTTCTTTGGATGAATTGTTGAGTGAAGTTCGAATTATCTCAACCAATTCGAATTAATTCGAATTGTGAGATCTCTTCCTTGAGCTGGAGTTGTAGCCTTCAGTAGTCAATTCGAATTGTTGAGGATAATTCGAATTGATCTTTTCTCGAATTGGATGAGGGTTTCTGCTTGGCTTCCTTGCGCTTGTTGGCAATTCGAATTGTTTGTGCCAATTCGAATTAATTCGAATTGGACAATTCGAATTGCATCTTCTTCTTGCCTTTGGGCTTCTTCTCTCTTCATTCCCTAATTCGAATTAATTCGAACTTGAACAATTCGAATTAGACGTCTGCATCCCTTCCAACACTTAACCAATTCTTTGCTCTCTTTAGCAATTCGAATTGTTGTGCAATTCGAATTAATTCGAATTGCTCACAATTCGAATTATGCTTCAACACTTAACCAAATTTCAGTTGTGGGATTTTCAATCTTTTTCCCATCTTTTTGGATTTTTGTGGGCTCTTTTATTCTTTTGCCCATCTTTTCATTCCTTTTTCTTTTCTTTTTCCTTTTTTCATGTTTTTGGATTTTTCTAACACAAATACAATTTAAAATTGCATGTTTTGTGTCTTTTTTGTTGCCGGCTCGATGTTTTTACAAACTCGCATTAATCTGTCAAATTCAACTGCTTTCTTATTGAAATAAGATGGAATCACGATCAAAATGTCCGTCTCAGACACGGAAATGGATTGGAAATAATGGACAATTTTGGCCATTATCAGGCATTCACGCACCAAGTGCGGAATGTTGCATTCCCGGCATCTGGGTATGAAGGCGCCCTGGTTATCCGGCCTCCAACCTCCTTGGCCTCCTCGGTTGAACTCTCTGTTATCTGGCTTCCTATGACCATCATTTCTTCCTTGGTCATTTCCCCTTCTGAAGTGATTTCCAGTGTTATTGTTCCGACTCTTCTTATCGAAGTTGTTTAGGCCCTTGCTCGTCTCTCCATAGTCCTTGCGCTTCAGCTGTTGCACCCGTGCAATTGCCACTGCACGATCGTAAACAGCCTGTAGAGTTGTGTGCTGTCCGCCAACCAAGATCTCTCTGATGCTGAGATTCAGCCCCATCTCAAATTTCTGGGCTTTATCAGCATCGGTTGGTACCAGCCTTGGAGCGAATCGGACGAGCTCTTTAAACTTCGCATAGTATTCTTGAACTGTCTGGGTGCCTTGTCGGAGATTAATGAATTCCTCATACTTAGCAGTTTTTGTACTGAGGGGATAGAACCTTTCCCTCATCATCTCCTTAAACTCTTCCCAGAAATAGGCGTGTTCACCATCGGCAAGTCCTTCTTGGTGGTTTTGCCACCATTCGTCAGCTTCTCCACTCAAGTAGTACACAGCCACTCCAACTTTCTCATTCGCGGGACACCTGATGGCAGTAAGCAGCTTGTCAAAAGTCCTTAGCCAATCTTCCAGCTTTGCGGGATCCTCCTGTCCCTCATAATGAGGCGGCTGGTAAGGGTTTACCATCGCCAAATAATTTATTCTAGCTGCTGGGGGTGGTACTGCTGCCTGTGCCCGATTAACCTCCGCGTTTCCTAGAGCAATGAGGACTTGCTCAACTGTCCTCAGCCGTTCATCCATTGCGTTAGGAGCAGGGTTAGGTTGACCTTCTGGGTTCGGCGGGTTTGCACCGACTGGAGCATTAACGTTCCCTGGAATCTCAGCTCTAGGTCTCCCTCTGGGCGGCATTCTGATGACCAAGCATGCAGAGGTTAGATTCGCGGTTAGATGAAGGTTAATAGTCGAGTTAGACTATGGTCAGAATCCTATCTCCAAAACTCTAGGTGCGAAAAGAAAACAGAAATGGCAAGAAGGAAGAACACTATATACGAAATTCCATAGATAAAATGCTTTAACAGCGAGGGTTACATCATGATATACTTACTAAGTTATCACTACGTAAAATGTGATAACGTTATGGTAACAAAATGTGAATATACGAATACGCAATGTACGGAGTAAAAAAAACTAGCAAAAGCAAGTAACGAAGTCCATCACAGAAACCACATACAACCCCTAAAGCAAGTAATCCGGGGAGTAGCCGAGCATCCTACGATCGGCCTCTACCTCCTCGTCAGTATCAAGAGGCAGTGGAGGGTTCTCCACAACCTCCTCGGGGTCCTCTTCTTCAACGTTGATGAACTCATCCGGGTCAAACTCCTCCTCCTCTTCCATCTCTGGCTCAGGGTTAAGCTAGTTTTGCAGCCCAACAATGACCTCCTCCAATGCAAATATGCGTCCCTGCAGCATGTGCACGTGGTGTCGGCAATCCTCGAACTCAGCTGCAAGAGCATCGTGGCGAGCAACCATCTGGGTACTGTAACACCCCGGTTTTTGGTCACCCAGGTCGGGATGTCACCGCCACATCTCCCTAGTAAGACACGGTTTCTCCGAGCTTACTAAAGAGATGCAAGGCTAGGTATTGCAGTATTTACAAACACTTAAAGCATTCAAAATAGCCCATACAATATAACTCGAAAATAATAATAGCATAGCGCAGCGGAAATATTTAGTTTAGTACAGTATCGCAGCGGAAAATATAAAAAGGGCCGACATGGCCAAAACACGGGTTAAACAGGCCCGTTCATAATGTAGTCTACATAAGAAATTAAAAGCAAAATAAAAGTTCCCAAAATCCCATGCATGATTCGTGCTCACACATGCTCATTCCACATATTCTGTAAAGAAAGGAATAAAAATGGTTTTGATCAGCAAAATTGCTGAGTAAGTTAACACATGCATGATCGTAGGGTTTAAAAGCCATAACTTTAATAATTTAACAAAAGCATGATAATAACATAATATTTGATTTCATATAATCCATATCATATAGCACAATCTATCTCAGGCTCTATTTAATAACACGTATCACATGGTTCAAGATAATAGCCATAATTTAAATAAAGCATTTAAATAATTTAATTTGACAACAATATCATTTAATCTAGTTTAATTTAATTTAGAATCCCCATTACATTCCCGATTTAGTATTTCAAAGTTTCACGATAAAGATCGCGATGTCAACAAGTTTAGCCGGTAGCCCGGCGGCCGCAGCCGTATCAGCCATACCCAGTACCACTCCGGAGCCTCGGGAAACCCATACGGATATTCACGAGAGTGTAGGCTCTAAGTTTCGCCGTTTTGGCAATATCACATTTCAAGTATAGCGCGCGGGGTCACCATCGTCCATTACGGCACGAAGTGAATCGTTAGGGGGCACCCTGCAGAGCACTCACCCCTAATTTTAATTTATCAAGTTTGTAAGGGGATTTAGTTTTTAAAATCTGCCTTCCAATGTATTAATTTAGAAATAATATTTCAATTCGTTTCAACCCTAAAGGTTAATTCCATGTTTCAACAAGATTTCAAGATTTCGTTCGGTAAATCACAGTTTACTCCAAAATTCGTCTAAAATCAGATTTAATTCCAAAAATTCCAAAATTTCATATCTTACTCGGAAACATCAAGATCTACAACTTTTGTGTTTTAACGTCTTCAATCCGAGATCCCTAAGTAGGTCAAAATCGCCAATTTTCGCATAATAAGAAATCTGTCCGAGTTTAACATGTCACAGTTTAAAGATTTCAAATTCTAACATATCAATTCAACTCCAAACTTAATGAAATTTGACAGGGATCGTCTTAAGACATTTATCTACAACTTTCATGTTTGGTCAAAGATCTAAAACAGCCTAGATCCTATGTCAAAAACGAGATCAAGATCATTCCTAAGTTCTGTCCAAGATTTCAAGCTCTAGAATTAAACAGTTCGGTTTCAACAGGTTTTCACATATCAAATCAGCTCCAAAAATTCTCAAATTTTTACAGTAGCTAGGTCTAAGTCTTAGGAACGTTTTTCGTGTTTTAAGTTTTTCCGTTTGAGTTCGTTTTAAGGGTCGGAAAAATTCACCAAATCTGTTGCGTCGGTAGAAAAATAAAAGTGGACAGATTTATGGTTCTCGTTGAATCTTTTAGGTTTCGAATGTTTTAAATTCTCCCAAAACGATGTAAGGTTAACTTACAGTGTCTATGAACGTCGGGAATGTCCAATTCGGAGGCGTGGCTTCCAGATCACCGTTTCTCCTCTCCGTTCGTCGGGTTCTACGATCTAGATTCGATACGGGGGTGTAGAAAGAAAAAGGAGATAATTAGGATTCGTTTTCGAATCGTTTATTGAATAAAGATTGGACCGAGACTTACCACGACTATGGAGATCTGTAGAGAACTCGTCCAACAGCGTTCGTCTTGGTTTCGTGCCTCCGACGACTCCGGATTTAGGGTTTCGAACGTATAGAATGTTGTAGGGTTTTGTAAACTTGTTTGGGGCTCCCAAGGGGCTTATTATAGAATTCTTATTCCTAGGGCGTCCACAACCGACCTAGAAGTCTGGAGTCGAGAGATGTTCAACCGAAAGTCGAAAAATCCGCGTTCGGGCGAGAGATTCACGCAACAAACGAATTTGTGTGGTGGCGCGGTCGTGGCGCGCTGAAGCCCTTCCACCACGCGGCCACCGCGCCGACTTCGCCTGGACTTCGGTCCAGGCGGGTCGTGCGATCCGTCGTGCTTTTCCGCCTCTCTTTCGGGTTTCTATCCCTCTATGCTCCCGAATTCCGATTTCCGGGGTATATTCGGGTTCATACTTTCTCTCTAATTTTATTCCCAGTCTAATTGAATGTTTTGGACTCGAATACTCGAGTTCATTAGTGTCGGGTTTTGGTGTACCATTTATCCATCCTTTTATTGAATTAAATTTCTTTAATTCCTTTTTAAGTAAAAATCTCATTTCTCATTTTCTTATCTTTATTTATTTCTTTTATCTGCTGGATTTATTTATTTATAGTATTTATTTTATTTATTATTTATTTATTTAATTATTGTTTTATTTTATGTTGGAAAATTCTCGGGTATTACAGTCTACCCTCCTTAAGAATCAACTTCGTCCTCGAAGTTGTGTTTCGGCTTTTCTCGTCTCGTCTCGTGCTAAGGTCTTGTGTTTGTTTTATTATGTTGTGACTGAACTTAGAATTAAAACTTCCAAGCTGCCTACGTACCCGGTAAAGGGATCAAGCCATAACGTAGTTCAAAAGTTTACAAAAATGCACGAAAATTTAGGGGGTATGACATCCTCTCCCCCTTAAGATTGCAGTTATGTCCCCATAACTGTGTCGGTATCGGTTTGGAACAATGTCGGGTATCGTTCCCTCATATCGGATTCTACTTCCCAAGTTGCCGTCTCCCTTTCGTGGTTTGACCAAAGAACCTTGATCATTTTGACGGTTTTGTTCCTCGTTACTCGTTCCTTAGTATCGAGAATACGCACTGGGACTTCTTCGTAAGTCAAATCTTCATCGAGCTCAATTATCTCTGGTTGAAGTACGTGTGTCGGGTCCGGCACATACTTTTTTAGTTGTGAGACATGGAAGACATTATGAACTCGATCTAAGTGTGGCGGTAGAGCCAATCGGTAGGCTAGAGTTCCGACTCGTTCTAGAATTTCGTAAGGTCCTATGTATCGCGGACTTAACTTCCCTCGTTTGCCAAAGCGCATCACCCCCTTCATGGGTGATATCTTTAGCATGACCCTATCTCCCACTTGAAATTCTAGGTCTCGTCGTCTCACGTCGGCATAACTCTTTTGACGGTCTTGTGCGGCTTTCATCTTCCCTTGGATCACTTTGATTTGTTGAGCCATGTCTTCGATAAGTTGTGGTCCCACTACCACGGACTTATCGTTTTCTTCCCAGCTCAAAGGGCTTCGGCACTTTCGTCCATATAATGCCTCGAAAGGTGCCATGCCGATACTAGCATGGTAACTATTATTATAGGAAAACTCAATCAAGGGTAAATGAGATTCCCAATTCCCTTTGAACTCCAACACGCATGCTCTCAGCATGTCTTCTAGTGTTTGGATTGTCCTTTCGGTTTGTCCATCCGTCATCGGGTGGAATGCGGTGCTCATTTTGATTTGAGTACCGAGAGCTTTTTGTAACTCCGTCCAGAAATGAGAGACAAATCTACTGTCTCTATCGGAAATGATATCATGTGGTACTCCATGACGTCGTACCACATTATCAATGTAAGCTCGGGCCAATTGGTCCATAGTCCACGTGTCTTTCATTGGGATAAATATGGCTGTCTTCGTTAGCCTATCCACAATCACCCAAATCTTGTTCACGCCTTTAGGTGATCGGGGTAATCCCGAGACAAAGTCCATTGAGATGCTATCCCACTTCCAACTTGGAATCTCTAGTGGTTGCATCAATCCTAAGGGTTTATGTCGCACTGCCTTAACCTTTTGGCAGGTGAGACATCTCGCCACGAAATTTGCCACTTCCTTCTTCATTCCCGGCCACCAATAGATCTTCTTCAGATCCTTGTATAGCTTGTCACCTCCGGGATGTACGGAATATGGCGTGTTGTGCCTTTCCTCCATCAACCTTTGCTTCAACTCGGCACATTTAAGAGGCACACACCATCTCCCTTTGAAACGGATGCTTCCATCCTCGTGGACAGCAAATCCTATTGCCTTTCCTTCAGCAATATACCCTTTTATCTTCTCGAGTTTCGGATCGCCCGGTTGAGCGAGTCGAATCTCGTCTAATATTGGAGTTTCCACGACCATGGCATTGACCGTTTCTCCCACTGTGCCAGGGTGCACAAGTTCTAACTCCAATCTTGCCAAATCCATGTACAATGCCGGCGGAATTACCAACGAGTTTGTCACGTGTTGGGTTTTCCGACTTAGGGCATCGGCTACCACATTCGCCTTCCCCTCGTGGTATGCTATCTCTAAATCGTAGTCTTTGATAAGTTCCAACCACCTTCGCTGTCTCAAATTCAACTCCTTCTGAGTGAATATATATTTCAAGCTTTTGTGGTCGGTGAACATTCGACACTTCCGCCCATAAAGATAATGTCTCCATATCTTTAAAGCGAAAACGACCGCTGCCAACTCCAGGTCATGTGTCGGATAATTTTCCTCGTGAGGTTTTAGTTGGCGTGATGCATAGGCTACGACTCTCGAGTCTTGCATCAAAACACAACCTAAACCTTCCTTCGAAGCATCGCTATATACTTCGAAGTCACCATTCTCTGATGGTAGTGTTAATACGGGTGTGGTTGTGAGTCGTTTCTTCAGCTCTTGAAACGATGTCTCACATGCTTCGGTCCACTCGTATTTTGCTCCTTTCTTAAGTAGCTGGGTCAAAGGACGTGCAATCCTTGAAAAGTCCTTTACAAATCGTCTGTAATATCCGGCTAATCCAAGGAAACTCCTTATTTCCGTTGGACTCTTGGGAGTTGCCCATTCGGTTACGGCAGAGACTTTTGCCGGATCCACTGATACTCCATCAGCGGATACTATGTGTCCGAGAAATGCCACTTCTTTCAGCCAGAAGTCACATTTCGACAGCTTGCCGTATAGCTGATTTCTTCGCAAGATTTCCAACACTTGATGTAAGTGCTTCGCATGCTCCTCCTCGCTCTTCGAGTAGATCAGGATGTCGTCAATGAACACTACGACACACTGGTCTAACAATTCTCGGAACACGTTGTTCATGAGATTCATGAACATGGCCGGAGCATTTGTTAACCCGAAGGATAACACTGTGAACTCGTAATGGCCATATCGTGTTCGAAACGCCGTCTTTGGAATGTCCTTCTCGGCAATCCTCAATTGATGATAC
The DNA here is from genome assembly GCA_030278955.1 of Hygrophila difformis. Lineage (NCBI taxonomy): Eukaryota > Viridiplantae > Streptophyta > Magnoliopsida > Lamiales > Acanthaceae > Hygrophila > Hygrophila difformis. The sequence goes on along the minus strand of JAOANR010000005.1, from coordinate 14,662,708 downwards.
CCAGATCGCAAATCGATCTTCGAGAATACTGAAGCTCCCTTCAGTTGATCAAACAGATCCTCTATTCTCGGTAGGGGGTATTTATTCTTAATGGTCACTTGGTTTAGTCCTCGGTAATCTATGCAAAGGCGTAGCCCTCCGTCTTTCTTCTTGACAAACAAAACCGGTGCTCCCCAAGGGGACGTACTCGGTCTTATGTAACCTTTTCCCAATAGCTCCTCGAGTTGTTCCTTTAACTCCTTCATTTCCAGTGGTGCCATCCGGTACGGAGCTTTTGAGACAGGCTCTGTCCCCGGAATGAGATCTATGGCGAATTCAAGATCTCTCTCAGGTGGCATGCCCGGAACGTCTTCAGGGAACACGTCCGGGTATTCTCTTACCACTGGTATGCTATCAACCTTGTTCTCTTCCGCCTCAAGGTTGTGCACATAGCACGCATATAGTTCATACCCCTTACGCATCAAGTTACTTAGTTTAAGTGCACTAACGATTTTGTTACTTTTCTTAGGGGGCTGAGAGTAAAAGATAACTCTCTTTCCCCTACTTTTTGACAAGGTGATCTTTTGCTTTTGGCATTCGATCACCGCTTTATACTGGAATAGCCAATCCATCCCCAGTATGATGTCAAAGTCTCTTAAGTTAAATTCTACCAAGTTCGCGAAGAATTCTACGTTCTTTATCACTATAGGAATTCCGTTATATCATTTAGAGCAAGACACTACTTCTCCAGAAGGCAATTGAATTCCTGAGCTAATTCTCTCGCACTTAGGTAGATCTAACTCAGGCACTATCCTTGATGCAATAATTGAGCAACTAGCTCCGGAATCAAATAAAATTCTAAGGGGTGTATTCAAAACGTGAAATGTACCTGCCATCACTTCTCCTTGCGCAGGCACGTCCGCTTGGTTCACCACGTTCAGCCTCCCCATAGGGCGTCCCTGATTGCCCTGCTGATTCGCATTCGGCTGCTGATTTTGTTGCTGGTTTTGATTCTGTGGGGGCGGAGGTCATTGGTTCTGGTTCTGGTTTTGCGGCCTATTTTGAGGGGGTCTGTACCCTTGGTTATTCCCGTTTCGACCGTTTTGGTTTTGAGGCTGTTCTTGCCCCGCGACCAAATCGTCCCTCTTCGTTATGTTCTCGAGCCTAGTTCGACATTCCCGTCGAACGTGACCCATTCGACCGCATCGGTAACAAGCGCCTTGTTGCGGGCATCCCCTTGCCAGATGTGGTCGTCCACATCGCGGGCAAGGGGGCTGGTACCGGATCTTCTTGATTGAACCTCCTTTCCGTGTTATTTTGTTGGGGCCTATTCGACCCTCTGCGCTGCTCGTTCCTTCCAGTGTTGTTCTCGTTTCTTGAGTCTCGGCTTCTCTTGTCCTGAGGACCCCTGCTGGACTCCCCACTCACCCTTCTTTTCAGCTGCTGCACGCGTGCTACTGCTACAGCGCGATCGTATACGGCTTGCAAATCGGGGTAGTGTACCCCCGCGATCACCTCGCGCACAGACAGGTTCAGTCCCATCTCGAACTTCTGTGCCTTTTCCGCATCAGTAGGCACTAGCCTTGGTGCGAACCTCACCAGCTCCTTAAAGCGGGTGTAGTATTCTTGCACCGTTTGGCTTCCTTGCTTCAGTGACAGGAATTCCTCGTACATGGCAGCTTTGGTACTCAAGGGATAGAATCGATCCCTGAGTAGTTCCATCATCTCCATCCACGAATAAGGCTCGTCATCTTCGGTCAGTTTGGCTTGCGTTGCTTGCCACCAGTCGTCAGCTTCGCCTCCCAAGTAGTATGAAGCGACATGTACCCTTTCTCCTTCCGGACATTTGACCGCTCCTAGCAGCTTGTCAAAAGTCCGGATCCATTCCTCCAGTTTAGCCGGATCCTCCTCACCAGCATAGTGGGGCGGCTGGTAGGGATTCACCATCGCCAGGTAGTTAGGGCGAGCTTGGGGCGGAGGTACCGCCGCAGCTTGTCCCTGGTTGACTTGCGCGTTTCCGAGCGCAATCAACACTTCCTCTATCGTCCTAAGACGATCGCCCACATTGTTCGGTGCGGGGGCGTCCTGCGCACCTTGGGGTTGTTCCTCATCAGGTTGAATTGGTTCAGTGACGTTTGGTGGTGTTTCAGTAGGTATCTCAGTGGTGGTTTGGGGAGTGGTTTGAGTTCTTCCTCTTCCACTTCCTCTTGGTGCCATTCTGGTACAAATATGATAGATTAGGGCTGGCGAATTTAGCATATAGCCTAAGCAATTTCTATGAATGTATATGTGTGTAGTAATTTAGCACGTGGTGCTTTGTTCGAGTTAAGAAGCATCGTCTGTTTTGGGGTTTCATTTTATTTTGTTTTGTTTTGTTTTGTTTTGATTTAAAAAAAATAAATCGGCATTTTATTTCCTCATAAGAAATTTTAGTACAAAAGTAGAAATATTTTTCTAGCGAAACAATGTCTAACAGTAGAATCTCTAGTGCCTCATGACGTCTCTCGGCGGGGTAGCAGGATCTTCCTCCGGATCTTCCTCCTCCGAACTCGGCGGTAGTAGGTCGTCAAAGATAGTGTTTAAGTCTTGCCCGTGGGCATCGATGTATTCCTTTAGTATTAAGTTTTGTGTAGTGAGGGTTTGGACTTGGCGCTCGAGTTGGTTTATGCGGTGATGATCCGCCTCTCTCAAGTTGCCCATGTGATGTAAATCGGCCTCCAATTGAGCCATACGGTACTTCATTTGCTCTAGGGTTTGGTGGGAATCGAGATGAACACTCATCATCCTGACCATCAACTGCATCATGTCTTGACTAGCCATCTAGCGCACGCAAGAGATCTACGTTAATATTCGCCAAGATTCTAAGTTCGAGTTTCCAAGATTCTAAGTTCAAGTTTCGCCAAGATGCTAAGTTCAAGTTTCGCCAAGATTCTAAGTTCAAGTTTCGCCAAGATTCTAAGTTCAAGTTTCGCCAAGATTCTAAGTTCAAGTTTCCAAGATGCTAAGTTCATAGCAGAGATGCGACATGCATATGCAAATGATAATTCCCCCCGATAATAATTTAATACACCATATATTTTTTTCCATGGGTTTTAAAATAAAGAATAAAAATTCTTCCATGGAAATAATACTTTAAAATTTAAAATAATAGTCAAAATATTACTAGTAGTTTAAAAAAATAATAATGGTTTAAAAATAATAGTTTAAAAATAATAATGGTTTAAAAATAATAGTTTAAAAATAGCCGGGCTCTGATACCAACTTGTAACACCCCGGTTTTTGGTCACCCAGGTCGGGATGTCACCGCCACATCTCCCTAGTAAGACACGGTTTCTCCGAGCTTACTAAAGAGATGCAAGGCTAGGTATTGCAGTATTTACAAACACTTAAAGCATTCAAAATAGCCCATACAATATAACTCGAAAATAATAATAGCATAGCGCAGCGGAAATATTTAGTTTAGTACAGTATCGCAGCGGAAAATATAAAAAGGGCCGACATGGCCAAAACACGGGTTAAACAGGCCCGTTCATAATGTAGTCTACATAAGAAATTAAAAGCAAAATAAAAGTTCCCAAAATCCCATGCATGATTCGTGCTCACACATGCTCATTCCACATATTCTGTAAAGAAAGGAATAAAAATGGTTTTGATCAGCAAAATTGCTGAGTAAGTTAACACATGCATGATCGTAGGGTTTAAAAGCCATAACTTTAATAATTTAACAAAAGCATGATAATAACATAATATTTGATTTCATATAATCCATATCATATAGCACAATCTATCTCAGGCTCTATTTAATAACACGTATCACATGGTTCAAGATAATAGCCATAATTTAAATAAAGCATTTAAATAATTTAATTTGACAACAATATCATTTAATCTAGTTTAATTTAATTTAGAATCCCCATTACATTCCCGATTTGGTATTTCAAAGTTTCACGATAAAGATCGCGATGTCAACAAGTTTAGCCGGTAGCCCGGCGGCCGCAGCCGTATCAGCCATACCCAGTACCACTCCGGAGCCTCGGGAAACCCATACGGATATTCACGAGAGTGTAGGCTCTAATTTTCGCCGTTTTGGCAATATCACATTTCAAGTATAGCGCGCGGGGTCACCATCGTCCATTACGGCACGAAGTGAATCGTTAGGGGGCACCCTGCAGAGCACTCACCCCTAATTTTAATTTATCAAGTTTGTAAGGGGATTTAGTTTTTAAAATCTGCCTTCCAATGTATTAATTTAGAAATAATATTTCAATTCGTTTCAACCCTAAAGGTTAATTCCATGTTTCAACAAGATTTCAAGATTTCGTTCGGTAAATCACAGTTTACTCCAAAATTCGTCTAAAATCAGATTTAATTCCAAAAATTCCAAAATTTCATATCTTACTCGGAAACATCAAGATCTACAACTTTCGTGTTTTAACGTTTTCAATCCGAGATCCCTAAGTAGGTCAAAATCGCCAATTTTCGCATAATAAGAAATCTGTCCGAGTTTAACATGTCACAGTTTAAAGATTTCAAATTCTAACATATCAATTCAACTCCAAACTTAATGAAATTTGACAGGGATCGTCTTAAGACATTTATCTACAACTTTCATGTTTGGCCAAAGATCTAAAACAGCCTAGATCCTATGTCAAAAACGAGATCAAGATCATTCCTAAGTTCTGTCCAAGATTTCAAGCTCTAGAATTAAACAGTTCGGTTTCAACAGGTTTTCACATATCAAATCAGCTCCAAAAATTCTCAAATTTTTACAGTAGCTAGGTCTAAGTCTTAGGAACGTTTTTTGTGTTTTAAGTTTTTCCGTTTGAGTTCGTTTTAAGGGTCGGAAAAATTCACCAAATCTGTTGCGTCGGTAGAAAAACAAAAGTGGACAGATTTATGGTTCTCGTTGAATCTTTTAGGTTTCGAATGTTTTAAATTCTCCCAAAACCATGTAAGGTTAACTTACAGTGTCTATGAACGTCGGGAATGTCCAATTCGGAGGCGTGGCTTCCAGATCACCGTTTCTCCTCTCCGTTCGTCGGGTTCTACGATCTAGATTCGATACGGGGGTGTAGAAAGAAAAAGGAGATAATTAGGATTCGTTTTCGAATCGCTTATTGAATAAAGATTGGACCGAGACTTACCACGACTATGGAGATCTGTAGAGAACTCGTCCAACAGCGTTCGTCTTGGTTTCGTGCCTCCGACGACTCCGGATTTAGGGTTTCGAACGTATAGAATGTTGTAGGGTTTTGTAAACTTGTTTGGGGCTCCCAAGGGGCTTATTTATAGAATTCTTATTCCTAGGGCGTCCACAACCGACCTAGAAGTCTGGAGTCGAGAGATGTTCAACCGAAAGTCGAAAAATCTGCGTTCGGGCGAGAGATTCACGCAACAAACGAATCTGTGTGGTGGCGCGGTCGTGGCGCGCTGAAGCCCTTCCACCGCGCGGCCACCGCGCCGACTTCGCCTGGACTTCGGTCCGGGCGGGTCGTGCGATCCGTCGTGCTTTTCCGCCTCTCTTTCGGGTTTCTATCCCTCTATGCTCCCGAATTCCGATTTCCGGGGTATATTCGGGTTCATACTTTCTCTCTAATTTTATTCCCAGTCTAATTGAATGTTTTGGACTCGAATACTCGAGTTCATTAGTGTCGGGTTTTGGTGTACCATTTATCCATCCTTTTATTGAATTAAATTTCTTTAATTCCTTTTTAAGTAAAAATCTCATTTCTCATTTTCTTATCTTTATTTATTTCTTTTATCTGCTGGATTTATTTATTTATAGTATTTATTTTATTTATTATTTATTTATTTAATTATTGTTTTATTTTATGTTGGAAAATTCTCGGGTATTACAGGTACTCCTAATAGTCATAGCCTCCATCCTCTCTTCTATTGCCACAATCCTATTCCTATCGTTTGCGGCATCCCTAGAGATATGGCGAAGTTCGTGCGTGATATCCGACATGGAGCACAACAAGCGCATGATGGAATCCTGTAATCTCGGGTCGGCCATCTAACATGCAAATTTCTACATTAAGGTATATGCCACATATAAAAATAATTTGTTAATGCACATGTTTCCCCCCAAAAATAGTACTATTCTTTTTTTTTTAAGACTTGTCGAATTTGCAAGATATACTTTTCCATGGGTTTTAAAAATAAAATTCCCTTTTTTCCATGGAAATAATACTCAAAATGCTTAAAAATAATATTGAATAATTTGGGCCTCTATAGTGGGCCGAAAAAATAATAGCTTTAAAATTTTCGGGCTCTGATACCACTTTGTAACACCCCGGATTTGATCACCCAGGCCAGGGCATTACCGCCACACCTTTCTAAACAAGACATGAACCAAGTCGAGCTTATTCAGAAAGATGCTAAGGCTAAGTCGTACCAAATTTTCAAAACAATTTAACATCCATTCAATATGCCCGAAGAAAAATCATTTCAGAGTATCGCATGCAAGAAAATAAATAGTAACAGTGCGGAAGCAAATAGGGCCAAACAGACGGCCAAAACCAAAGTTCAACGTCCAAGTCCAAACGAGAAATTTAAAATAAATTTAATGCGACAAGTCCTTTCTTCATAAAATCTCATCCCGGCATGTCATGACTTACTCTGCGAAAATAGAAAACAACAATTTATCAGTACAAACGGTACTGCGTAAGTTAATGTATAGCATAACAAAATTTAAAGTTTTTAGGAGAGTAATGAAAAGATGGAATTTTAAATAAATATAAACGAGAAAAATACTTTACGGCAAATTTTCCATTTTTACCAAATCACACCAATACCAATGCTCATTTTGATCGAGGACATCCAAAAACTATCCGCTTGGGCGCTTATGTCCACAAGCCGCCGGTATCAACGATCCTGGGCCTTAGCCGTTTGGGATCAATTACCCGCTTGGGCACTTATGTCCACAAGCCGACGGTATCCACAATGTGAGAGTAGCGGACCCTATACAGACACACTCCGGAGCCCTAGGTAACCCCTACGGATACACCTAGGAGTATAGACTCATACAATCACGCAACAATATTTCCTTGGCGCCGTTTTGGCCACCAAAAAGAGGGGGCGGCCCAACGAGCCCACGCCAAGTGCACTTACCCTCCAAAATTGGGCATCTAACTCGATCAAAACTCACAAAGTTTCAAAATTCATATTTTAACCATTATAACCCATGTCTACATTTCCAGATTACATAAGATTCACAAAAGAGTAGCAATCGACTCATTACTCATCTAAACGTACGAAACCAAATTTACCGGTAATGAACACACCGTAGCAGTTTTCAAATTCGACTAGGAAATGTAGTAAAACTTTGTAGAAATTTCTGAAAATTTGACAGGTGCTAGGAGACATCAAAATAAACGTTTTTTTCAGAAATAGGCCTTAGCAAATTCGGACTCTAACATGCCCAAAAAAAATCATTTCAGAAACTCATTTTCAAAGGGTGCGGAGATCACTGTTCATTCGACCACAGTTTATTTAAAAATCCATAACAATTCGAAGAGTGATCCAAAAATTCTGAAATTTCACAGGGATAAACTAGACACATAGATAAACAATTTTCATGAAGAAACTAACCATCAAAAATGATCGTAGCTAGGAGTAATACGGACTACAAAACTGAACATGCTAGGAAATGAAATCTGTCACCATATACTTCAGAAAATACCAGATGTTTTTTCGACGATAAAATCAAGTCCAAAAATTATGAAAATTTACAGAAATCATCTTTAGAGTGTTAGGAACATTTTTTATTTAGAAACGTTTTGCTAAAAATGAACGGATCTTGATGAAAAACGCTGAAAAAGTAAAATTGTTCGGATAGAAACCCTAAATGGCAGTTTTGGCATAGGATAGAAGTCGAACTATAACTCAATGAATACTCAACCAAAAGCTCTAAAATTCGAAATGCACAACACCAACTTACTTCTCAAGAGTGTAGTGTCGAAATCCTCCTTGGTTGTACTTCCAAAATCGTCCGGAACAGCCTCTCACTTCCAAGATCTACCGAATGAATCCTATTTTGAAATGTTTGGAGAAATACTAGATGTTAGGGCTTAGAATCCAAAGTAAGGAACAAAGGATTGGATTAGAAACCTTACCAACTACTTGAGGAAAGGATTGGAATCCTTGGAATCGTCCAACACTCCCTGGAACAAGAAAGGAACTCTCTCAAACTCTCCAACACTCAAGGGAAATGAGGAATTTCGGATGGGTGGAATGAGTGAGGGTTGTGGCAGGTTTTTGGGGTGAAAAAGGGGTGTCTCATGATTCCAATGGCTGCCATAATGTCCCTAGGGAAGGGTGGACGAATTATGGCAGTCAAAAATACATTAACCCCCCCCCCCCCCCCCCTCAAAACTTAATCCAAACCACCTAACACTTCCTTGTCCAATGAATCCTTCTTAATGCATGTATCCTCCAATTAATCCATAAGGTAGGGTTCTAGATGCTTCTAGATTCGTCCAAAAGAGTCTCAATACACTCCCAAAGTCTGAGACATGATTGTGGCTCAATTCCATGAACCAATCTCGCCATTATTGCTCAACATTGCATGAAACGCGTAGCAGCGTTTTGAAACGCTGCTACTGGGGTGGTGGCGAGCTGGTGGCGCGCCACCGCGCGGCCACCGCGCCACCCCAGGCTGCGGCCTCTTCAGCCTTTTTTTTTTTTAATATATTATGATTCTTTAAATCATAATATGAATTATCCATGACTATTAGATAATTCGATAACTCTCTTCGAGTTACTATCGTCCGAAATTGTTTAATTCCGCTCTCCCGGAATTACCAACCCCAAATTATCCATCTCCTCCGGTCTCCAACCCAAATCCGCCCCCATCTCAACCCCACGGCGGCCGCCTCCGATCCGCCCCCAACAGCCCCAACACCATACCACCACCACAGCCCCCTTTTCCAACCCCCTGCTCTCGCACAGCCCTCCGGAGCTGCATCGCCGCCCCATCCTTCTCCAACCACCATTAAATCTTCTCCAATCCAACAAAAAATCAGAAAATCAAAACAAGCAAAAAATCCCCAAACCAAAAGAAGAAGAGGAAAAGGAAAGGGCGACGCTAGAACCGCCGCACGCCTTCGCCGCACCACCAGCCTCCGGTCGCCGCTGCCTCCAGCTTCCACCGCTCCGACGAAACTTCCTCCGCCCCATTCACCGCACCACCATCGTTCCCGAGCTCCCTCCGGCCAAACCCCCATTTTCAGCGAGCAAAAGAAAGATGTAAGAAGGAAATGGGGGAAGAAGAGATGAAAGGAAATGGAGAAGAAATTTAGAAAGAAGAAGATGAAGGAACACAGCAAGAGAAACGAGAGGAAAGAAAATGAAATGGAGAGAAAGAAAGATGGGATCGAGACAGACAACACGAAATGGAGAGAGAGGGAAGAGAAAAAAGAAACAGAAGGGAAAATACCTGTTACGGCGCTATACTGCCAAGAGAAGGCATACGGCGCTATACACTATCCAAAAAGAGCTACGACACTATACAAAAAAGCTACGACGCTATGTATAGCACCGTAAAAGAGGATAGCGTCGTAAATGGGATAGCGCCGTAAAGCACAAATTCAAATTTTCCCATGTGCCTAAATGATTGGGGAGACCAGGGACTTGAGGTCCCGAAGTGTTAGAATGTTTGTCTTTTCTCTCCTGGACTCGAAGACCTGCCCCCTCCCACTCCGTTAACAGGCCTATTGGGCCTAGGGTTTTTCTCTAGCTTCTATAAATAACTGTTATTCTCTCATTGAACAGTAGCTCCCATTTTTGAACAGTGCCAAGTGTTGTTAATGGGAAGCTCACAAAAAAAAAAAATCAAAATGCATGCCTAAGTGCTGCTGGGTTGTTCCCAAAAATTTTAGATAGCTAGTTTAGCTTAATTTCTGTAATGTAAGTTAATTTCTGTTAGTTTTAGTGGTAGATTAGCTTGTAAACAGTGGTTTTCAACCATTTTAGAGTAGCCATTATCATAGTTTATTGCTTTCTAGTGTAGACAAATTTTGAGAACACACAAGTAATGAGTGTTCTTGAATTTTTTATTGCTTTTTGTTGGTAATATACAAGAAAATGTTCCAAAAAATCTGTCCATGGGATTTTTATCCATAGCAGTCACTCTTTGCCCTTTTTTTTATTTGTTTGTTTTGGTCCCTGTTTTCTTTTTTTACTTGTTTTGGTTTTTAGACCATTCTTCTTTTTTTTAAGATAGTTTTTAATTACTTTCTTTTATTTAAATAAAATGCACAAACACTTGATGTTCATCCCTTTATAGATTTATTAGTATAGTTTAGATTTTATTTTTGTTTAGTGGTTGTTTTTATCACTTTTTAGTTATTTTTCTTCTTTTATTTTATTTTATTTTATTTTCATTTTCTTATTTTATTTTATTTTCTAGTTTTAGTGTGATAGATCTAAAAAGTGGATGATACTCATGTGTTTGTGTATATTGAAATTTGAGGAAATTTTGGGAAATTTTTGGCATATACCATATTCGGGACACGCATAGTGTCACAATATAATTGGTTAATACCAAATAATGGACCATTAAATCCGAAAATAGGGTTTGCAATCGCAGAGATTGCATCACCCGAACAACAACATTCTGGGCTAGCTACGACGCTAACCGCCCTACGGCGCTATCCTTGGATAGCGTCGTAGGTGAGGTTTAGCGCCGTAGTTATCCAGACTTAAACAAAAATTTGCCTTACGGCGCTAGACCAACGACGCTATCCTCGGATAGCGTCGTAATTTTTGTTCAGCGTCGTAGGACCCCAAATACTTCATTTCTCATAAAAACCCACATACGACGCTATACCTACGACGCTATCCGAGGATAGCGCCGTCATTTAGTGTATAGCGCCGTAGCATCCTTTCTTTTTCCAAAAACTTCTTTCTTCCCCAATTTCTCAAACCACCTACGATGCTACACTTACGGCGCTATCCTAGTATAGCGCCGTACTTGATGTATAGCGTCGTACACACCCTTTAACCCCAAAATTTCTCATCTCTTACACCAACCCATGACGACGCTATCCTCACGACGCTATCCTAGGATAGCGTCGTAAAAATCTGTCTAGCGTCGTAATTGGCAATTTTTGCCAATTTTCCATTTCTCCATTTTCCCACTTAATTAATTGAACCTTTATATTAACATTTTGAGGTTGAAATCCAATGATCTCAACCCATGATTAATTTGATATAAAGAACTTTGTTCAATTGACCATTAAAAGACTCTTCTACAAAAATTAAACTCTAATGATCTAAGTATATAATCCGGACTGTAATTAATTAATTAATTATGGAATGAGTGATTATTTAGACATAAAGAGTAATTATGGATTTAATTTCATACCCTTGCATGAGAAACCAATGTCTCTCATACAAGATGACCCAAAAATATTTTCTTTTTTTTATTTTGTCTTTATCCGTGTTGTGTGAAACAGCTAGTAAGAGATATAACAGACTAATGTTGGCGGGTATTCCCACACGGATAAACTAGCTCGTGGTCTGTATATTAATTAATAGTTGTTATTTTGCATGGTCCGGATAGTGGTCGGTGGAAGCCTTGGCGGTTCGTCCATCCGGGATTATAATAGCTGCTCAGCTGATTCCTATCCGGATACAGTTTTATTTTCTTTATCTTAATTTCAAACCTGAATTCAAGTTGTAGTATGATTAAATGATGTCGACCAACATTATTTGAGAATTATTACAGCAAGAAAATATGTGGGTTTTTCTTCCATTCACAGACAAAAGGGAGCTGAATGACGGTGGTCACCGTCACTTGGAATTCCTTTCTGTCTAAAAATCATCCCACCTGGAATAGTCAGGACCTGGATAGCAGATGTTTGCAGTCTGGATTATCCTGATTATTTTTGTCATCTTTTTAGCCAAATAAATTCTTCTCATCTCCGGCTATTTCATCTCTGTGTCTCACATTCAGTCTAAACCCACCTTATATTTTGGATTATTTAATTTTACACTTCTCTATAAAATTATGCATGATACTATTATGTAAATATTGTGGTCAATATTATTTTGGGATCCTTCCCTTGGACATAGAAGTCGTGATTTTTAATCAGATGACTCGCAATAAATTTCCAACAAAAATTCATTTATAAAATCCGGATCTGAGTAAGGGATAAATTCCTCAGTTATGACTAATTCATATCCGACTAGGGGTTGATTTTGGGAAATTAGAAGCAGAGTCAGCGATTAGGTCTCACCTAGACTGAAAGGGTCTGTGTTCTTATTGAGAGTCTAGTACCTGTTTAGGGAATGGTTTTCAAATATCAATTATTTCCAAAATTGCTTTGTGTTGGAAATCTGGTATTAAATATCACACTGAGATGGGGTCCACTTGGATTCAAATACGGTGTGATAGATAATTCTAGAGGAACAATACATAGGCCTTGGTTATTTTCTAAGATAGGGTTGAGTTCCTTTCAACTGCTATCCTCTTCTGCCATAGCCTATTTTTGAGTCCTGAGTGAGTGCATCCGGAACGAACTAATTTATTAGTTCGTTTCATTAGTTTGTATCTCATAACCACCCGACGGGAAGTGAACACTGCGAGCGGTTCACCGAGAATAGGGAATTCTTGATCCACATCCGGTCATTCTGACTGGGGGCTTTCTTTTACTACCAGGGTCAGACTTTCAAAAACCTCCGAGTGATAGGATTTTAAATGCGTTCTTTACCGCTTTCTTTTGATTGCTTTCTTTAGAGGTCACTCGGTTGTATTGAGAGTTGCGTAACTGCTACTAGGACTGAGAGTTAAGGGATAGTTCAGAGCTTGATTAGAATCTTTGGGTGTGACATGGGGGAATGATAACGGTACTTGACACTTCAATAAATGATTTGTCAGGTGTTGCTTGTCCACCACAGATGAATAATATGCCTCAGCATGGCCATGTGAGGGCAGTTGTGAGTCTGTGGTATCTTAGAATTTGTTGCCTTAAGAGCATGTAAACTCTTACTATAAGTACCTGTCTGTTAAAGGGAACATGGTATAGAGAACATGAGAGTTAGCTAACTGAAGGATTATCATGGAAGTTTAATTGTGTTTCATCTGAATCTTGTCCAATCTTTATTCTTTTCTTCCTGTCCCTTCTGTCTCATTTTAAATCTGCTTTCTTAGAATAATCTTAATCGCTTTTTTAGATTAATTTTATTGCTTTCTTAGTTAAATTTAATTCGCTTTCTAGAATAATTTTATCTGCTTTATTTTAATTGCTTTCATAACTTAGATTAAATTCTGTCAAGTAGTTGATAGTCAAAACACAAACTTGAATCGAGTAACCGAGTGGAAAATCTTAGTAAACGACGTGGGCCCTGCTTCTATCGCACATCCTCCAGTGAACGATCCGGTACTTACTATAAATTACTGCAATTTTTGACTCCGTGCGCTTTCAGGGGCACAGTTTCTTAACACGAGTAATAAAAACTTGACAACTTATAATATATCCCTAATCCCAACTCCATCTTCATAAATTGGTTTCACTAAATAAAATTGAAAACCAGGATTATGATTTTTCAGAAAATGCTCATACAGTGGGAGTGTGTTTCATGGCAAGGATCTTTATGACATGAAACTATGATAAGGTTCATGATGCCAAATGCTGGGGATCTTCAGTGTGACAGACTGAAGGTCAAGATTGAATTATCTATCTCGGCTGCACCGTGAAAAAGTTGTCAAAAGTTTCATGCCGGAGAGAACCGCAGCGCCGTTTGAAATCAGAATACCCCACATGAGTAATAAAAAGTGAAATATATCCTTAAACCCTTTCCCCATGAATCATAACTCCTTTTCATTTAATAAATTCGAACTTGGGATATTTTTAGAAAAAGCTCGTGTTGACGAAATTTGTCAAAAGTTTCATGGCGCCGTTGCCGGGGAGGATGCAGCGTCGTTTATTAAGAGAATTACACTCGTGATTACTCATAGTTAGTTTAGTGTTAGTTTAGTGTATTCATTTCAGAACAGAGAAGTACCCTCAAATCAATTAAACAATTAGAGTACTAAGACTCTAAATGTGAGGATGTTGATTTGAGGGGAAAACCTAACCAATTGGGTATTTTTGCTTGCAGGAATCATGGAGCCACTGAAATTGGTGTAAGGAGTTAAATGTGGAAGTGTAGCATTGGGGCTACACTAATTTGCAATTATAAATTGCAAAACACGTGGGACTCACGTGTTTATCATCTCCATCACCTCCGGACCACGAAGGTCCACCGCTGCCCCATCGCCCATCCATCTCATTACCACCACTGCTCTGAGGAAACCCTCATCACTGGTGAAACAACAAATGGAGCAGCAGACCTTCGGACTACAGGTTCCCGGTTGGATTAATTCTGTAATTGACCGAAGATTGTATCCGGAATTCAAAGAAATTTAAAATCCGGAATAATTTTCACAAGCACAGAATTAGTCCAACCTAAATTTCTGCAAGTCAAAATCATTTATATATAAATATATATACATCTTGTGCATATTAAATTAAATAATTTGGGTATTAATCAATTAACTCACAAAGTACCTGAAGGAATGATTGGCAAAGGTGGATTATCGCCCGAAGAGGAGGTCTCTATTTCGGAAGGATCCAAAGGAAATAAAACATGTGGAGAGGAGACATGAACAACACTTTGCCCACCAAGGCTTTTGATGGCCGAATCCAGCTGACCGACTAAAGACTGGGTTTCGGCCCATTTTTCTTGGAAAGTACCAAGAATGAAATCGTTGAAACTAATCCGCATGGCCAGATAAGAAGCATCCTGCTGAGAATCCAAGATTTTGGCCTTGGGAGCCTCGGCCGATTGACGAAGGGCTTTTATTGACCGTCGCAGATCGGCCGATTTTCGCTTAGTCTGAGCCAAAATCAATTCCAAATCCTTCTCTTGTCGTTGGAGCTTGGCGATTTCGGACCGAATCAAAGAAAGGTCCTCGGACTGTTTATGTTCCTGAGATTCCACCTCGGATAGTGTATTCATCTGAGCCCGATACTCTGCAGAATAATTATCAAAAATGGCTCGTGAAGAAGCCGCAGCCTCACGCTCGGCGGCAAGTTTGTTCCGCATTGTCAAATGAGCCATGAGTTCCTGATCCATTGAGAGGACAGACTTCGTAATCATTTGAAGAGTGCCGTTCAGATTCAGAGACACCATCTCGTCATGAAATTGTTGCTCAAGATGAGACAAGAGAATGAGGATCGGTTTAGGATTGACAAACTCCACGTCAGATTGCCGGCCGATTAGATTACACAGCCTGGCCAAACAATCACCAAGGTGAACAGAAAGATCCGACGGACGAGAAACTATAGAGACAGGAGAAAAGAAATCGTCCAAAACATGCCGATCAGGAAATGGTGATAAAGGGACCTGATCGGCGGGAGCTTCATCAACAATCACACCACTAGATGAAGGGCCAGTTGGTTTCAGAATCCGTAATAGGTTGAGGAAGATCAACCGAAGGAGGAACGAAAGGGTCGGCCAGAGTAGAACTTTCAATCAAACCCCGAGGATTAACAGAAGAAGAACCAGCACAAACAGCCAAATTACTGGTACCAGCCGATGTGCGAGATCCAGTTACAGGAGGAGCCGAAACCACAGTTGGAAGTGGGGAAACATCGGATGGTGGCAAAACAGGTGGGACCTGGCAAGAATAAGAAAAAGAAATTAGTCGAAAGAAAGGAGCCGGGAAAAGAAAAAAAGAGTATTGTAACAAACTGCAAAAAGAGAGGTAGGGATTCTGCCAAGCGGTGAACGAGATGAGCGCCTTCTAGTCTGAGTAGGAGGAAGAGAGCCGATAAGGGAAGCAGAGGGCGAAACAGGCCTCTTTCGACCAGGTTCAGAAGTAGAAGATCGAGGAACATCTAGAGAAATCGAATGAGTAAGACGAAAAAATAAAGAAACAAGCAATGACCAAAGGAAAAGAAGAAAGAAAAGGAACATACCTGGCCGAGAAGTGGAAGGCGAACCGAGGATGCGCTGAGGAGTGGAACCCGGAGATGATGAAGGGAAAGAAGAGAACGCTAGAATAGGAGAAAAACCACCCCTCCGCAGAACCGAATCAAGATTAGCACTGAAGAAGGCACCAGCAACACCGTCCCACCAAGACTGAAAGCGGGAGGTAACGCATCCCGGACGAACAGCAAACTTCCAAACCTTAAAAGAGATTAAACGTTTATGATAGAGGGAGCATTGCTGACGGCTGGCAGAAGCAGAAGGGCGTTTACCGGCTCTGAGAGCTTCCACTAAGTCTTGACCGAAGCCGAATTGACGGCTGACCAAATGGGGATTGTAGACTTCAAAAGGAATAGCAGACTTAGCAGATACAAATGTGGAACCATTAAAGATCGGACGGGGTAATATACACCTATTCCATATTTGGGCAAGAGCTAAAGGAAGGGAAGCCCCGAAGGGGGAAGTAGCAATCTCCCTGACCCAAGCAAAGTCAGTTTTCCGATAGTGATAATGGGAAAAGGATTGTTCGGCAGTTCGACCCAAGAAATAGTTGATCCAATGAGGGATCGATAAGGGAGGAAGGGATGCTCTGAGGAGATCAGGAGCGATAAAATGATTAGGACAAATATCATGGGGAGGAAAGTGAGAAATGTCACGAAAGTGCCAAACCAACCACAAATGGAGGAACCATAGAGGACCACGGGCTTTATCGGGCGAACCTTTTCCCCAACCCGACACAGTAGCCGAAATACCTGCATATAAATGAGCAAGGAAGAAATCGGCTAAGGGCAGAGTCACATGGTTAATAAGCGCCGAAGCCAGAGAGTGCATTTCGAGGAGAACACCCTTAGAAGGAACACACCAGAAGAATTTCGTAAGGAAATACATCATGAAAGCAAGAGGTTCTGAAGGATGTGGAGCAGGCGAAACAGGATCACTCTGATGAGAAATGATCCAATTGGCAAAAGAATCGCTAGAAGAAAAGCCGGTATTCTTCTCCTTGGGCAGCGACATGATGGCAAGGTTATCCCCACGAACAGAGAGGCCTAGGAGGAGTTTCACATCCTGAATAGTGGGAGTCATCATCCCCCAGGGGAAGCAAAAACAGTTTACGGAAGGATTCCAAAAACAAAGAAGGGCTTGAATAGGACGAAGATCCGTGGGAAGTGGCAAGGTACTAAGAGAAATCAAACGATGAATATACGATTTATTCCAAGAGTCGTAACAGTGGGGTTCAAGATGATGGTACCACGCCACATAATCGGGAGAGGCCGAAGACCAATTAGCGAAAGATGAGGGGAAAAGCTTGGAAGAGAAACAAGGTTCATACAGAAGAACAGAACGATTATCAAAAATCCGAGCAGTACATTCATCAATATCCTCAGGAATGCCTAACGGACCTAAGGAATAGAAGCCCTCGGGCAGGAGACGAACTACGGAGTGAGGAGCAAAAGAGTTCTCGACTTTGAGAAGATCAGCAGAAAGAGCAGTAACGGGGGCAGGGGGATCCTCCATTGGAGAAGGTGGAAAGAGAGAAAGAAAAGAGGAGAAGTTAGAAAGGCAGTTCACTCTAAAGACGTGGTAGGCTACGTAAATAGGGGAATGATGGAGAGTACCCTCGAGAAGAAGAAAATAACCGCCAAAAGAAAAAGAGAAGAGAAAGGGAGATTACTTGGGCTCCTTCTCCTAGGAAAGAAATTCGCCCAAGTAAGGAGGGCATCTGTTGGGGCCATACGAAATGATGGGCCGCGAAGAGCTATTGGGCCATAAGATATGGGCCAGAAGAGAGTTCCAGAGGAAGATGGGCTTAAGATCAGTAAGGCCGATAGTCCATAGTAAAAGTCGAAGGAAGGGAACAAGACTGATAGAGATTTCGGCCGAAATAGGAAGGGAACAGCCGAAACCGAAACAACCGAAATGAAGAAAGAAAGAATTCGGCTCAGAAGGATCGGCCGGAGAGCGGTTACTCCAGCTCCGGCTATAAATAGGGGTCGACACACACAGAATCAGAGAGATCAATCCAACCCCCAAACTCCTTTTATCAAATTTAATTCCTTGTTATCTTTACTGCTTTCTTTACAGCTTTCCTTTACAGCTTTCATTAGAATCTAGCCTAGTTTGTTAGCGGTTACCAATTTCCAAATCCACCGTTGCTCCTTAGCAACTGGTAGTTTGGTTCCCTGTTTTTGGTGAATTCCGCCGTTGTTTCTTAACAACAGGTAGATTCTCCGTTGTATCTTGTTGTGTTTGATCAATTCAAAGAAGATTCAGTCAATTGTGGGCGCATTATTGTTAATCCGGACCCGTAATCGGTTTGATCCTTTTCCGATAGCCTCCCTTGAGGAGAAAAAGGTCCTTGGCTCAACCCAAGCCAAACACTTATAAAAGCCGAAGGAAGGCTCATTTGATGGGGTCCCTTCAACTCTTCAAGAGAAAACCACATTTTAATGCTTTAAGTTTTTCATGTATTTTGTTTCTTCCTTTCTGCATCGTTATTTCCTTACAGTTTCTTTAAGCTTTCTTTTCTGCAATTTTTCTTTCTGTAAGTTCCTGTAATTCATCCGACAATGTGCAATTAAGAAGAGGTTTTATCCTCCAACATTTTACGTTTAACAATTGTATAATATAAAATTAAAAAAATATGGAGAGCTAAGAAAAAATAATGATGATACTCCCCCCATGTTTTTTAAATTACTACGAACTCACATTTCACGCAGTCCAATAGTATATTTTAAACCATCAATAACTCAAGTTTGGTACAAGTAAAAATTCTAAAAGTTTGATATTTAAAAACTACAATACGAGACGAATCTAACAAGATCTCAATTGGTTATATTTTAACTTGTATAACTATAATAAAAATTTAAATCAAAGTGATACAACGAATAGTACCATTTCTTCGTATGTTGCAAATAAAAGAAAATAGAGACAGTATATTTTACGATATGGGCTAACTTACCGATCCATTAAAAAGTATAATTAATTTTTAATGGAGTATATTTTATGTTATTAGTCACTCTTAAAAATGGACTATATTTTTTAAAGAACTTTATCCTTATCTTAACCATATACTAATAACTGACAAAATATTCAAATATCAAATTAAATTGTCTTTGATCATGGTTCCAAATTCTAATATCAACACAAAAATTGCAGAAAAAAAAAATCAAGTCAAACTACTCGACTATGTACCGTCGAGATTTCAAGGTTAGTTAAGATTCAGAAAAAAGGAACAAATGGTCCTTTTTTTTTACAAAAAAGCCTAATCGGTCCTATTTTATTTTTTTCCCAATTGGTCCGCTACATATACTAATTACGTCCCAATCAATCCATTGTTCACTAATTACGCTCTAAGTGTTGGCGTGACAAATGTTTTTGACAAATCGGCCCTTCTTTTTTTTTTGGCAAAAAATCTAAATTGGTCCGTTAGTAATTTTTTGTCTCATTTCATGCAGTCCAATGCACATTTTAAACTACTAATAATTCAAGTTTGGTATATGTAAAAATTTTAAAATTTTGATATTTAAAAACTACACGACAAGACGAATCTAACAAAATCCCACTTGACTTATTTTAACTTATATAACTATGTTTAAACTTTAAATCAAAGCATATGTGTGTATAGTAGCAAATTAGCGAATGTAGTTATTAAGAAACGGAGGGAGTATATCGCAATTGGTCTTCATTTTACGGGAAAAGACCAAAAACCACCGAGTTCTAAAAGAAGATCCACCGCGGTAGCTGCTGACCAGAACTCCAATAGCATCCAGTGAAGGTACTGCCCAATTCGATGTGAGAACGGGCTTCCAATAGAGGAGGGAGTCGCTTGACCTACGTTTTCCAAGAACATCATTTTGTGCGACTTCCTCCTATTGTGCGAAGCCCATTCTCGCATCGGACTAGGCAGTACCTTCGCTGGATGCTATCGGAGTTCTGGTCAGTAGCTATCGTGGTGGATCTTCTAGAGCTTGGTGGTTTTTGGTCTTTCTCCATAAAATGGAGACCTATTCCCTCCGTTTCTTATTAACTATATTGGCTAATTTGTTATTATTCACACATATGCTTTGATTTAAAGTTTAAACATAATTATACAAGTTAAAATAATTCAAGTTGGATATTGTTAGATTCGTCTTATCGTGTAGTTTTTAAATATTAAAATTTTAGAATTTTTACATATACCAAACCTGAATATTAGTGGTTTACAATGTGCTTTGAACTGCATAAAATGAGACAAAAATTTACTAACGGACAAATTTAGATTTTTTGCGAAAAAACGGACCGAATTGGCAGAAACATTTGACACGTCAGCAATTAGATTGGGGCGTAATTAGTATATGTAACGGACCAATTGGGAAAAAACATAAAATATGACCAACTTGGCTTTTTTGTTTTTTTTTTTTAAAAAAAAGGACCATTTGTTCCGTCAAGATTCACACAGAAAGTAGGGGTGGGCACGGTTCGAATAACCGGGATTTTTCAGGTATTTGTTAACCGAACCGAACCGAGCAAATATTCGAAAACATTAACCGAAACTGAACCGAACACCTTCGGTTAACCGAGGTTTCGGTTAACCGAGAAAAATCACGATATTCGCAGGTTATTCGAACCGAATCGAACCGAGCCATCCTATGACAAATTTGCTTTCCGAATAACCGAAATGGCGGTTAACCGAAGAAAAATATCCTATTTGCAAATAATATGAACCGAACCGAACCGAACCGAATCAAATCTTAAAATTTCAAAAACAATTTTAGAACATAATATCCAAAGTCAAATGCCAATATCTGCAACCAAGACAAAATATAATAGCAACCATCTACTAGATCCAACAAAATAATTGTCTCAAACCAAACAAAACAGCAGCCATCTAGTGGATCTTCTTTGATTCTTGTCTCCAACCAAAACAATAATATCTGCAAGATCCTACAAAAAGATATACCCATGATTGATAAAAGAAAAAGAAAACCTGGCAGTTTATCATGACAATACAAGAAAATATATGGAAAACAACTGATGGTTATACAAGAAAACCTGGTATAATCTTATTCCTTCAGAATCATAGTATTTATTTCAAAATGATGGTTATTAAGATATATAGTAGAATACAACTATTTTGTGATCACTTTATTCTGTATTGATGACTGCAGTTTATCATGACAATACAAGAAAATATTGCTTAAGGAGCAGAAGATCTCCAGCCCAATACCTGCTTCTCCAATTTGGCACCAACCAAATGCCTCTCATCCACACCCCCAGCTTTCAATTCATAAACCACCTAAAAACCACCAAACATTCATACTATAAAAATTAAACAACAAAATCTTATAAAAATTCCAACTTAAACATTTACCTCAACTCAAATCATCTTCATTTGTTTTTCAATACAAATACAATGAAAGGTTTATCAACAAATCAGAGAACAGGAGCATATGATAACTTCAGTAGTGAATGAGTACAAAAACAAAAAACACAGAACAGGAGCATAATAATAATGGTCAGCTCTAACTCAAGTTTGAGGTCATTCAATAAAAAAAAAATTTGAACTGAAGCTTCGATTTCAAAGAGTTTTTGAGAAGTGTTAACAATAATAATAACACTTCATAATTGCACATTTTAATCCTGTTAATACAGTGAGAAGCAATATAATCAACACCAAGTGTTAAAATGTATAGTAAGTTCATCACAATAATAATCAAAAACTTCAAAAGCATACTAAGAACACATTTACATCTACAACATAACCATACAAATATAAAAATTAAAAATAGCGGATGAAGTAGTGGGAATTAAAAATAAAAATAGAGCTCAACATTGATAATACCGGAGGTTCTGACTTTGAAACCGGAGGAAATAACCATACAAATATGAAAATTAACCATATAAATAAAAATAACCATAAAAATATGAAAATTAAAAATAGCGGATGAAGTAATGCCGGAGGTTCTGACTTTGATAAAAATAGAGCTCAACATTAATAAAAATAAAAATTAAAATTAATCCCGAAACCAGCTTCGATGGAAGCCTTTGGTGATTCTGACTTTGAAACTATCAACATTGATAATGCCGGAGGTATTGACGGAAGGGAAGCTTGACGAAAATAAAAATAGAGCTCACCAAATCAGGAAGGCCGGAGGGGTCGAGCGGCTATGTTGAGCAATGAGCAGCGCCGGAGGGGTCGAGACGTTGAGTGAGGCCGGAGGGGTTGAGCGGCGCCGTCGATGCCTCGCCTCGCCGGAAGGAAGGAAACTGAAGGTGAAGTCGTGAAGACGAGGGGTGGGGGAAACGGGCAAACGGCGCTAGAATGAACTGAAGGGGGTGAAAGACGGGGGAATTGTGAATTAGGGTTAAGGTGAATTTTGCTTTTGAAAATAATAATAAATGTAAAATATTTTAAAATTTAATTTAATTATAATATGCGGTTCGGTTCGGTTAACCGGGGTAAAAAAATTCTAAAAACCATAACCGAACCGAGCAAATACCTGTGCTGGGGTATTTGTATTCGAACCGAATGCCCCGGTTAACCGAAAATTCGATTCGGATTCGATTCGGATCAGCGGTTCAACGGTTCGGTTCGATTTTTTTGCCCACCCCTAACAGAAAGGTCCAAAAACCAACCAAACATATTGAACACATCAGGAAAAGTATAATTCTTCATTGATTATTTGATGTACTCAACAGTGCCTTCCCCTGCTCTTTCTTTTTTTCTCAAAGAACAAAAACAAATCTAATGAATCAAATCAGCATCTCTGAAAGCCTAAAGCTATACGTAGACCACAGCGTTATTTGCTGCTATTCACTATATCTCCCCTCCTACACAGGTTCGGGAGAAAGATTTCCATATCTGAACCTGGCTATTACAAGGTACCCTAAACATTATTACGAGGTACCAAACCAATTTTTATGCTACAACAAAGAATTAGTGCCTGCTAACTCTAAATATACAGTTTGAGAGCTCTGTACAGGTGTTGAGAAATTTCTACATTCTATCTATATGCTTCCCGGTTCCTGTGGGGTCCCAACAAAAGCTGACATGGTAATTGAATCATATGATACAAGGACGTATCACAATCCTTCATGCAGCATATTTATCTAGACAGAATTGAAGCCCAAGTACGCAACCTCCTGATAAATCGATGATTCATAAGCATACATACCATGAGGCCTATTGCAGATCAGCGGCCATCTCAACAGTAGCTGAAAACAACCGGTAAACACTTGTCGATTGCCTTCGGTTCACAGATTCGGGTTTGCAAAGCCTCGATAGCTCCTCTCACTCCATTTTGTGAAAACCCGGATTGCTTATGTATTCGGCAAATCAGAGAGAAGCTGACTTATCAACCCTGCACGACACATGGGCTTCATTGAACCCGAAGATCCTGGAAGAAATAGTCAGCTACCGGTTTTCATGCCTTTCTTGGACAGACTTATTCCCTTTGCATTCTCCATTTCGGCCTCCTTTTGAGCTCTCTTCTTTTCTAGCTCAGCCTGCTTCGAGTTTTCTTCAAGGGATTTCTGGAACGCTTCCACAAATTTCTTGAGGGTTTCCGTAACTGTATTTGAGAATATATGCTGGATCAGCAAACGGCAATTTGAAGTATTCCATAAGGAATAAAAAGCTAGGGGCATATTACCTTGCTCAAATGGGCATCGAGCAGGATCTTCACCAAAATATAAAGCAAGCGCATCTGCATTTCTTCCCTGCCCAAATATAACAATCACAAGGAGCATTTGTTACAAATGGAACCTATTTAGTCTTATACCCCACCTATAGTTGATTTGGTCAGCAGATATTTACCGCAACAGAATATAGATTTGTTACAGAGAATACTTCACTCTCGGCAACACTGAGGAATAACGTCAACGTCTGTCACACATTGAAAGCATCTCTTATTAAATAAATAAACATGTTATATTGGAAAGAGAAAAGAGAATAGTCATTTCCAAGGAGCCATGATCGACCTTAAGCTGATATACCGAAATAAGTAAACAATATGAGTTGTATATGCATTAAATGGAAATAGAGAACTTATGGACAAAGGAAAACCTTGCGAAAAGTTTCAGATACAGGACCATCATTCTCAGAAGCTTCCAATTCCTGCTTCACCTTTTCCAAACCTTTGATAATAGCTTGCATCTCTTCGGCCAAGGATTTTAGTTGTATCTGAAGAGAACGTGCAATTTATTTATCAACAGCCCCTGAAAGGAGAAACCACTAAACCTAGCAGGAGATGAATATGAACCTTTGAGGCAGCTTCCAAGCTAACAAGATCTTTATGGAAGTCTAGGAGTTCTGGTGTCCTCGAGGAAAGCACCTAAGAAAAATCCCCCAAAACAGAAAATTAACTCAATGCACACAACCAGATTTATTAATTTGGGCAAATCACAAACATTTGTGGCATTTGCATAAACTGAATTACAAAAATATAGTTGATAAACTAAAACGTAGAATTCAAGGGAATGGAGAAAGTGAAGTGCAGAAATTAGGCCACTAGTTTGACAGTGAGATTGGAAAACGGACATAGTAGAAAGAACCAAACCCAGTTAGAGAATGCCTGAACCAATTCAAATTTCAAAGATGTATGAACACTACTTAGAGATTATCCTGGCTTTAAGGAAATAGAAAAGTGTCAGCCCATGGTTTTGGTAACCAAATGGCACACCATATCATATGATCCAAAAGCATGAAGGATAAGATACAATTGCTTCATATTTTTTTTGCAATTTGCAAGTTAAGCAATCTTTATAAATTTTGACGAAGCCATAAATTGAGATTCTCTTTCATGAAATAGAAATAACACAATCAAATAGAACTTCTCCATAGTCCATACCAATACATAAAGAGGATATAAAGATGGAACAAATTTCATTTTAATATTAACTCAACAAAAAGCTGCACAGCATCATTTTGTATCTCCAAAGACTGCCACCCACGGCTAAACTATATCTGAATCTGACATTAAAATAAAGAGTCTAAAATTTTGAACAATTATTGCCGAAGAACATGGATTCACAACACCATGAATTCTTCAAGTAGTAAAGAAAACTGAATACATTTCCAAATTAAATCACAGCTCTGTCCACTTTCCTAGCCAAGGATAGGGCAAGCAATCACAAGTTTGCAAAACACCAAAGATTCACTAGAGGTGTTAGGCGTTGTACTTATCCTAACCATATAATGGTTAGGCTTTATACAATTTTTCCCCAGCAGTATTTTCTGGCATAAAGTATCATGTTCTACAGCTGCCTCTTAATCAGCAGGGTTGAATGTAATATTATAATGATTGAGATGGAATAATATTAGAAATTTCCATTCCATCACCACCCCATCTGACAAGCTGTTTGCTGGCTCACAAATTAAGTTTGCAAGGGTAATGATAGAAATGTCTAAGCCAGCAGTGAAGGCCACTTACAAATATCATATGTACTGTATTCAAATTGTAGTTTGATCCATCAGGTTTCCAATACATATCTCTATTGGATTTCCTTGAATGGGATGCTATTGACAGTGTCAGATAAACCATATATGTCTCTCGTTGAAACAGAAAATAAACAATGACAAGGCACTCAAAGCGCAACGGATAAATACCTTACAAAGATAATGCATAAGTGTCATCTTATTGTTTGTCGCACGTGTCTCTTTAAGCTTTAAAAGGCTGTCTAATTTGAATCCAACAGCAGAACCTGAAAGTAAGATGTTATCAAACACAAATACATTTGAAGTCAAGAACAGTTTCCCCAATACAACCAAAATAAAAGCGAGACTTTAATTCAGAATTTATAACATATATGATGTGTTGGAAATAAATTACATCGAAAGTAGTACTTAACACCATTTTTCATTTAAAAAATAAAATAAAATAAAATTGTGGCAAGATGTATTGTAAATTTGTGATAGTAGATGGAAACAGAAATGAGGAATATATTAATGAAGGGAGAGAGTAAACATAATATTTTATTAGTTGATGTAGAGTAAATAACATCCAAGAAAAAGACGGAGGAAATATATAGTAGAGGGATAGATATGCTAAATATAAAAACCAATCAGAGAACCTCCATGAAAATTTCCATCATAGATATGCTCATTGAAAATTTCACACAAATTAAGTAACCCACACAAATTATTTCCTCTTAACTACTTAATCATTCAATAGCTATTAGTATTTATTTTGTTGATTTGTTCCAAGAAGGGAGTACATTAGTTCTCTTTCTTTCCTAAAAGTATTGTTGAAAATTTGAAGGCTGTTTGGTTGAAAAATGGAACATGAATTGTGGAATTGGATTTTAAATCCAAGGGATATGAATTAAGGCTTGACCTACCATTCATTCTATATGTGAACATCAAAACCCAAAATTAAATAGCTAGTTCCAAAATGATTTGGATGTGAACCCAATAATTCAAATCCAACCCCTTTTACCAACACTCCCTAGGAGATTTTTTGTGTTTTCTTTTTTCTTAGTTTCTTCTTATAGTTCAATATAATATCCTTTCCACACGACCACACCCTTTTCAAAATGATGAAACTCTTACTCGTACATTGTTATTTAGAGCATGATATTAGTTTTTCTTCACTCACATGTTGGATAATTCTCAATGGCCACCATATTATCCAAATAAATAAACAACAACTTATGAATAACAGTTCACACCCTTCATTTAAACATATAAGTACCCAGTAATTGAGCCCGCTAAGCGCTGCTTTCGCAGCGTCATAAAACCACATCCTCATGAAATATTTCATATGGTCCTTACCTCTTGCAGTTCCTTGATTCAATGTATTTCCAAGATATAAGATTTTCTTCATAATTTCTTTCAGCTTGAAGGATCTTCGGACCTGATGCATGAATACAATTTACGTAAAAAAAAAGATTGAACCAAATAACAACTCAATGATCAAAAGAGATTTGATTTACCTCTTCACATGCAGAATTCACAGTGTTCAAGCTATTTCTGAAATCAGAAATCTATAACAAAACCAAATTAGACATAAGCTAGCAAAGCACCAATTTTCAGAATTCATTACACCAACAATACCTGTGAATTGAATTGAATCTTGAATAAGAAAACCCTTAATTTGGATTCAACACGTGGCACCTTCATCAGCTCCAGGAAAAACTGAGAACAAAACAAAACACTCAAATATTGTATTGTCACCGTTGTGCTTAGTGTTCAAAAACACTAACCATAGGAGTTAGGACACCTTGTGAAGGGTAAACAAAAATTTTACGAAAAGGGGAAACCAACAGAGGTTTAATACAAACTCAAGAACCCCAAAATTGGCTTATTATGGAGTCTGTACATTATCTGTTTCTTCAAGCTTAAAATGCTAATCAAAATTATTACTATTCTTGCCTACGTTAGAAATGCCACCAACCGTTAAGAATGACCTCAATCACATATCATTCCATATACATGAAAACAGCCAAACAGGAGGACCCAATAGTTAGCTTGGACAAAAGCAACTATTTGATAATTGTTCTTATTTAGTATTTACCAAATAAGCGAGAAGACTAACTGTAAATAACTAGCATTTGCAACAACAATATTAGGTTCAGCAGAAATCAAGAGAAAAATTACAAAGTAGAAGATTTATGAATATCCATCCACAGAGGAGAGACTAGGGAGTGAGAATCTTGCAAAAAGTCAAAGGGGTATACATCATAAACATAACAATCAGATTATTGATACAAAAACCGGAATTACAATTTCTCCTACCAAAAATGTCACTCAAGTCATCACGCAATTGATACCTCTCAAATTGCCCAACCTGTTTTAATTATTCAGTAATATCCATTGCAGAGAAAACTGTGACATGGACATCTTCAAGCTAAGAATTTAATTTGCAGAAAAACCTAGAATGGGCAATCCATCCCATCCCCTTCTTTTTGTTTGCATGTGGCTGTATAACAGACATCATGCATTCCTCTAAAAGGAAAATAAGTGGCTTCTCTTATATCTAACAGTGTAAGCACAATAAAAATTTAAAAAAGAAAAAAAAAAAAAATATAGTTACAAACCTGTTCACACTTGCCCAAATTCTCCTTGTCACCCGTGTAGTTCTAAAAAGGTTAAAATGATAAATCAATTAAAAGAGTGAAATGGCTCCACAGATTGGTCGAAAATACTAATAAATTATAGAATTGCAAGGCCGATATAAAGCTTCACCTTGAGAAGTTCCATCTCTTCTTTAGTTGGGCAAAACTTAATGAGATTTTCCACCTGGTCCGCATCCAAAATTGTTTCATCCATTGCAAGTGCAGCAGCCTGTCATAGTGAACCATACTATTATGGCAAGTGCATATGGAACAATTTAGAAGATAGAGCCAGTACATTTCGGAGGCGTCACCACCTCCTACCAATGTTGGATGTACACAAAAGGGTTTACAGATCTTCAATATGGCATTCCTAATTAGTCTTTAGTCCCTTACCAAACCTCAACTAGGTATGATAACAAAAATTTCATTGAAAACTCATTTCATACAGAAAATATATTAGGGGATTAATTTATTGCAACACATTTTATTTTGTTCATGTATAGTCCTTTTTGACTATGTGAAATGTCCAAAGGACTTACATGCCAAACCGGCATAGAAATCATCTGTCAGACCGGCATAGAGTTAATTCTTAATACTTTTGCTAATTTTCATTTCACAATCATTCATATTATAGGCATGTAAATCCAAAGATAGTGTTTCTAGTTGGTTCTGCAATACTCCTCTTCCTGAACTTTATTTTAAGAACACGTTTTCTTCTCTCGTAATTGTTCATTGTTCCCCATTTCTTGAAGTTTCAATATACAAATGAGTGAATATTGCCTAATCATCAATTCTGTAAACATATCCAATTGTGAATTGTCCACATATGAAATTCTTAAATAGTATGTGCAACTTGAGACTAAAGAACAAAAGCCGTAGAATGACCGACTTATAAGTTATAACACCAGACCAACACCTAAACAAAACAAATTCTTCAGTTGAACAGCAGTAAATCTCTCAACAAGACATAATCACCGCCTTTAACTCACCATCATGTCAGGAAGTGGCATCTTCACTTTTGTGAGCATAATTTCAGTGTTATTGGCCCTCCTTAGGTCAATCTACAAAACAGAATTATATAAATTAGAACTAGAATGGGAGGAAAAAAAGAACCAACTTTAACTCCCCAAGAAGTCAAGACCTGAACTATGTTTAATCTTTCCAGCCCCCACAGACATAACTAGGGAGTATATAAATCCACTGAGTTTACTAGAACAATATAAATTATCTTTCCTCTGAAGGAGTTGTTTCAATTAAACTATTCCTCAGAAGTTGAATCAAATCAAACCAGTGCAATGTATTCAAGCTCCACATAAGGGATTAAAAGTAAGCATTTCTCATGGCACATAAACATCCAAGCAATTTTAATGACCTACGATAAATATTCACCCAATAATTGGGAGATATATTGATGTTGCTTTGGTTCTTTATAATCACCAGAATTAAGGAGTGGAAAGATCTATGGCATAAGGCTGATCATGGAGTCTACTACTACCTCCGTCTCGTTATGTATTTGACGTTTGGTAATATGTTACTATTCACACACGGACTTTCACTTAAAGTTTTATCATAATTATACAAGTTAAAATATAGCCAAGTGGGATCTTGTTAGATTCGTCTCGTCGTATACTTTTTAAATATCGAACTTTCATAATTTTTACTTTTACCAAGCTTGAGTTATTAATGTTTTAAAATGTGCATTGAACTGTGTGAGAAGTGGGTTCGTAAAAACATAACAAGACGGAGGGAATATTAAGAATAAACAGTTCAACTAAGCAAGGCTATACTATCATTAAAAATTGTGCTTTCATACTATTAAAATATGCCTTTTTTTCTTTCTTTGCTCGCCTTTTCAGGCTGTTTCACCAAAAAAAAAAATATATGCAGTTCACATAACTATTTGAGCCTAAAACATTACCAAATGGACTTTGTCAGGCTTGGAACCAGTAGATTTCCGGCGCCCTCCAGATTTTTCATCTGTACTGCTTGACTTTGGGACGGTAGTGGAGAAAAGAGTTTCAAGTTCTGATACATCAAATTCCGGTGACCTGCAATTAGAAAGCTTAACATCAGCAATTAAACAGATATGAAAAGTACCACATATCTTAATTATGAATATAACTGAAATATTCACTGAAGTGTAAATACAACAGCTTTTATTCCTTTTTACCCAATGTAACCCCAAAATGCATTACCAAATCAATCAAAAAATCTTTAAAATGCAAAGTTCAGAAACTATATAAACCAAGATATTAAATCAGTAAAGAACAGGCAATAGTGCAATACATTTGAGGCTCTCCATATCTCTGCAATTCTTCCCATAAACTTCCTTGTATCACCCTTGTCACCTTGCTCCAATGAAGTGGCTTTAAGTTAGATCTTCGAGGGGCCATAGCATTCGCAGGACGTCCAACTAAGCTCCCCCTTCCAGAAAGCAACCCTGATGGTGGTCCCTTCGCACCAGGTGGAGGTGGGGGTGGTCCACCGCCAGGAGGTCTTGGAGGACCAGGAGGTGCAGGAGGACCAGGCGGACGACCTCCAGGAGGAGGAGGTGGTGGAGGGCCACGCAGCGGGGGAGGAGGTGGCGGAGCAGGACCCCCACGCATAGGAGGAGGTGGAGGGGGTGGTGCAGAACCTCCACGCATAGGAGGAGGAGGAGGTGGCGGTGCAGGTCCTCCATGCATTGGAGGAGGAGGTGGAGGTGGTGCTGCAAGACCCCCACGCATAAGAGGAGGTGGAGGGGGCGGTGCAGCTCTTCCATGCATCGGAGGAGGTGGTGGAGGTGGCGGCGCAAGACCCCCACGCATAGGAGGAGGCGGAGGAGGCGGTGCACGACCCCCAAGCATTGGAGGTGGAGGTGGTGGAGTTGGCGGCGCAAGACCCCCACGCATAGGAGGAGGCGGAGGAGGCGGCGCACGACCCCCAAGCATTGGAGGTGGAGGTGGTGGAGGTGGTGCTCCACTTAATGAGGTTATTTGATGTGGAACTCCACATGAAGATTTGGAAGGTGGAGGCGGCGGTGGTGGTGATGGAGCACCATGTAAAGCAGGAGGTGGTGGTGGTGGTGGGGGAGCACCATGTAAAGGAGGAGGTGGTGGAGGTGGAGGACTTTGTGAACAAAACGAAAGAACTCCATATATGGATGGTGTAGGTGGAGGTGGGGGTGGAGGGGGTGCACCACGCGATGATGGAGGTGGTGGTGGTGGTGGTGGTGCACCACTCAATGGAGGGGGTGGAGGTGGAGGTGGGGGAGCTGGAGTTGAAGCTAAACTATGTTCAAAAGAATGTGGATATGACCGAGGACCTAGACTAGGTGGTGGTGGTGGCGGCGGCGGCGGTGGAGCAGTACCATGTGTCAACAGTGAAGGAGGAGGTGGTGAAGAGACAGAACTTGATACTCCTATAGATGTAAATGGAGAACTCCCTGCTGACCAAGAAAGAGGTGGAGGTGGAGGAGGAGGTGGAGGTTGTGGGGGCAAAACTGTATTAATATTCTGTCCGCTAGAAAAGGTGGGAAGTGTTGGAGGAGGAGGGGGAGGAGGTATTGTTTCTTGCAAAGTTGTCCACAAACTTGTATTGGTATATGCAGATGGGTTTGCAGTCTTAGAATATGACATAGATGGAGGTGGAGGTGGAGGTGGAGGTGGAGGTGGTTGAGGAGGAGGAGATCTCTGTAAAGATGATTGAGAAGGCAACTGTGCAACACTATCTGTAAATGAGAATGGAGGTACAGGTGGAGGTGGAGGTGGAGGTGCATGAGAGGTTAGGGTAGAGTGAGAAATGCTATCCATCCCTCCATCATCACAAATATCCATATCTGTTGAAGGTTCATATGACAATGATCCACGACGAATGGGAGGGGGAGGAGGTGGCGGTGGTGGTGGTGGTGGAGGAGGAGGGGAGTGTGTAGGTGGTGAGGGTATCCAACTTTGCTCCTGGTCATCATTTTTCAATTCTTCCTTTGAAGGCAAAGTTGGCGACATAGTAGCCTCTTTACCTTTTGATAAAACTGGAGATGAGGCACCTGATCCACTCTTTGGACGGCCAGATGCAGAAGTTTTCTCAGATGTAGACATGTCTGAAGATGCAGTAGTAGAGGGAGATTTGCCCTCCTTACCAAGAGCTAAAGCTGCAGGAGCACTGTTATACCTTGATGGGGGATAATAAACGTGCATTGAATTAGTGTAAGACCCTTTATTTGAAGGAATCCACCTGGATACAGCAGTTGGTTTAGCAACCCTTACTGAAGTGCTCTGTGGTTCTTGCTTAGATTTCTTGCTGGTACCAACTGCATCCGAACCATTTTTCAAACTGGAACCCGACTGCTTTTTCGAGCTCCCTGTGGGCCCCTTATCCAACTTTGGTTTAATATTACTACTATTATCATCAGCAGCATTCTTCTGCTGAGGAGCCTGCTTCTCAGCAACCTTCATAGAAGGAGGTACTTCATTCTGCCTATTTTTCTTATCGTCGGGAATGCCCTCTATACCTATAGTACAAAGAGATTCCAAGTCAGAATTACTAGCTACATTGAAAATCAGAAGTCTCTAGCACAATATTTCCACTAAGTACATTATTACCATGGGGCATTTTGCTATCCTGGTCAGTTCCCTCATCTGATGAAAAATCTTTAAATGCATCATGATCCAAATCATCCTTCAAGTCTGCTTTATGATCTTTATGGTCACTTCCATTTTCCTGACCGCTAAATTCAACTATATTGTTATCGGACTCCACTTTTCCATCCTGCCCATCACTACCACTGCTGAAGATCTCCTCTGCTTCATAAAATTCCTCCAGTGTGGCATTTTCAGCTTCATTACCATCTTCACTCTCTGTTTCTTCTGAGGCTGCAACAGAATGAACAGAATCTGCATCTAGAAAAAGCACCTGATACAACCAAAATATTTTCAACTCCTTTATTAGAAACTGAGAAAAATAGCAAAAGAGAGAATCTACCTCTGCTTTGAATTCTTTTGAAAACAAGTCCTTGACATCCCAAAGTACGTCGACTTCATCACATGTTAGCAACAGAACATTAGACCTGACAAAGGCTGTATTAAACATAACTCTATAAATCATCTCTTCCCGCTCTAGATCGTCCTCCAAATGTATGCATTCAAGGACAATATCTCCTTGAACTTGACAGCGAATATTGACTTTTACAACTTCACATTCCTCCTGTGAAAACAGAAATAGTGAAACAGACAAAACAAAACAAAACCCAAAAAAAAAAAAAAAAAAAAAACCAATATTGTATGTCAATCATAAGCATCTCGTCAATCCCTCCTATCTAAAGAGTACTTGAAAATTTGTGGTTTACCTGTTGATATAGACGGATGCGCTTTGTACTGTTAGAAGATGAAAACAAAAGCTTTGAATTTCTACTTGACGTTTTTGAAGAAGGATCCTGACCATAGACACGAACTACTGGCCGGCATCCTCTACCACCATTGTACAATGGAAGGCTTCTAAGAATAACACAATCCAAAACAAGAGGTGTATCTGATGGTGGCCAATCAGAACCAAAACTTCTTCTTGATATATACTGAAGATATCTTAGCTGAGATGGCTGGGGATTCAATGGAGACAAAAGATGAAGAAGTTCCTTGGGTGCTTGCTTGTACACCATTTCAAGAGTTTTCTGCTCACCTGTGTATTGTTTTCTGTACAAAAGGAGGCCTGCAAGCATGAATGCCAGGACAGGCCACCCTCCCCTTTCACAATGCATCAAAACAACATTTTGTTGTCCCTCGAGCGACAACCAGCTCTCACTGGACCGCAAGAAGTGGTGGATCATCTCTAAAGGTAACAGCGGACACCCTTCATACTGTCGAGGGTAATCCATTACTGTCATATCATACTGAGATAACACATCCGATAATTTGCTCCTCCTATCCCCTTCTTTGAAATTGAAAACCATAAAAGCGGCATCAGGGTAGTGATCTTGTAGTTGGGCTACAATCCCATTCATGTATGTTCTGTACTCATCTTCGTCGAGCACATCGGTAGAGAAGCAACAATCGAACACTGCATTCAGCACAGATCAAATGGTATCACCATATGCCGTAATTCACAAGTCCAACAAGTATCGAGCTAAGGAAACACTAATCAAAGACAATGATTAGGCAGTAGGATGAAGAATCCTATGTAGAAAGACTTATAATTCCAATTTAAATCAATAATAATTTCTTCAAATACCCAACCAAGTACAAACTCAGTTTCTAGAGTGCTTTGCATACACAGAGGACTCGCTGATTTCATAGATTTATTCTGCAAAATGCTCTTCTTATTAGAAATTAACCTAGGTCTGTCAATAATAATCAAATGTAAACAAATCATTTTAAAAATGAATAATTCGAGCAATTAGAATCATACCCCAATTACATTGAAGAGAAAAAACAGAAACTTCAAAAAATGCATTCAAGCTGTGAAATTCAAACACTCAATGATACTACATTTGTTAAACACTCTTGTGCACATGATGACGCCATAATTCCCCTTGAATTTACATATTCAGCTACACTGATTGGTAAGTACATTCATTAACATAAGATGGGCATTTGGAAAACATAAAACAAACTCACAATCTAAAACATATGTAAACTTCCTCACAATCTTAAACGGAAGTAAAACTCGAGCTACAACTTCAAAGTATGCCAGTCAATGAAAACTTAAATTCCAATCCACCTAAAAGGCTTGAAAACAAATTACAATACATTTTAAAGGCCTGGAAAACAATGACCCATTCTGAGTGATTGAACCAATAATGGAACAACAAGAGAGGCGTGGAAATGCATACCATAAACCCGCTCAGAGATCTCGAGAAGCCGATCCGGCGGCTTCCGGTAGAAAAATCTTCTAAACAGCGCCATCTAATGGCGCTGTTTGTCCCCCTGATAGGATCCAAACCCCCAAATTACTTGCGCAGTTCCACCCAGCCTAACCAACTAACAGATCTCCGCAGTTCACCGATCCAAGGCCGCAATGCGATCGGAAACAAAAATCAAACACCCCAGATCAATCTTGCCCGACCCAGCTGAGGCAAATCTACCAGAATTTTGACCTTCCCGCAATCCAACACGAAATTAACCGAGTAAAAAGGAGACGATCAAGAACGCAGAGGAAAAAAGTAAAGTAAAGCAGAGCAGCACCAACCACAAACAGCTGACAAATTTCAGTCAATTAGGGTTTCTCAAACCCAGCAGTCAATCGCTAGTAATAATGCTCAAGTTAGGCGCAAAAGGGCAAAATTCCTCCCTCAGGTAAGAAATTATTCCTGTTTCTAGAACAATTTGATGATTGCCATTGCAAAAAGGTAGAAGAAATCGATCACATGGGTTGTAAGACAAACGAGAGAGAGAAAGGAAAAGACAGGAAACCTCGTGGACTGAAAAGGCAGGAGGAGACAGAACCGGGCCGGTTCGATCCGGTTGGAAAAACAGTGAACGCGACCCCGGCTTTATTTTCGTCTATTTCTTCGGGTTGTCGCTAGGATTTCGATTTCAGACTGGAAGCCCGACACCTGAATGCATCTGGACCGTAAAAATTATCAACTTGACATTTTGAATGGTGTAGATGCTTTCTAGAGTTGGGCACCCTGGAGCTTACAAACGGGAAAAATAATATTGGTGGGTGGCTCCCGTTATGTACACTCCGCATTTTTCTTCATACACACAAGATAAGGGCACACAATATTTTTGTACCCAAATTACCCTCAATTCTTATACAATAAGGGCACACAATTTGGGAGTCCAGGATCAAATTATTTGGGCACACAAAATTCACCTCCCACACAAACACTCCAAATCGTGCAAGAGAAGAGAACGGGAAGGGGGAAGAAGGGAGAGACACCGAGACTGACATGCCGAGGACGCGTGGAGGAAGAACTTCTGGCGGCGGCGGGCGTGGGAAATTTGATTGTTGGTATTGATTTGAGTATTTGCAGAATGAAAATTTGCAGAATGGGAATCCACGCAAACGGCCAACTCTGGACGTTTTCTTTTCATATAAAACGTCCACACTTGGCCGATCAAACAAAAAGACAAACGGCCATGCTTGGCCGTTTGCACAACAAGAAGAACGGCCATGCTTTGGCCGTTTCATAAGAGGTAGAATTTTAATGTACTTTGGTTACTGGATGATAGTCTAAAAGTGAGGTTTCTACATTGTTAGTTGATCACTTATCTGATTCCATGTCTTGTTTGGGTCGGTGGTGTGTTGTTTTAGTGTAAAGTTTTCAAAAATTGTGTCAGCTGCCACTGTGTTCTGTGGACAGTACAGACTAGAGTTTGAAATTGTGTCGGCCATGTGTGGCCGTTTCATATGCTATACCATCGGCCATCTATGGCCGTTTCATTTGATGCCCATCGGTGCCCCAATCCAGGATTTGTAAGTAAGGATAAATTTGACATTTTATCTCAACATTGTGTGCCCCTAACAATTTCTTAAGTGTATATAACCGTGGCCTTGGTGGGTTGCTGATCTGGCTTGAGATGTGGTGGGATGTGAATATCACGTGGCCGTATCTTGACAACGATTAGCTGACAATTTTACATCATAATTAATCCTTTATTCTTAAATAATAAATAAATACTTATTTCGAATTTTCAAAAGTAATTTTCAAGATTACCTTTAAATTTTCCTGGCTTCGACTACGCCAAAAAAGATTACCTTTAAATATCGTTCACCAAAAAAAAAAAAAAAACAGATTACCTTTAAAAATCAAAGAGGTGGCTAGGAAGGTATTGGGAACTTGGCCTGGCGGCCATGTCCCGTGACTTCTAACCTTATGATTTGAGTTCGATTATCACCGACACATGAATCTCAATATTTACTGAAAAAAAAGAAAGAAAAAAAAGTGTAGGTCCCTTAGTAATTCAAGATTCTGTTACGGTCGTTATTACGATGTTCTAACTACGATATACGAAAGCGATAAAGAACACAGTAATTTGATAACCCAGTTCGGTCCTTCCGACCTACGTCTGGGGGATACCAATCCAGGCGACCTTCACTAGACAGAAAAACCAAAACACAAACACGCTACACTAGCCTAACACCAGAATCCAAACTCTACCACTAGATGATGCGATCTAGCTGATCAGACGTCGTTGAGACTCCCCCTCAACACACCTGTAGGGAACACACCCTAGAATGGAATCTTCAAAGGCACCAGCGCTGTCTGTCGTTCTCCTTGGTTTTCTTCTTTGATCGCATGAATTCCTCCAGATCTTTCTTGAATATTGAAGATCACAATATCTCCAGATATTCCAATGTAATCTCAATCTAATCTTGTTCTTCTAAAAGTATCTCACACTATGAATTCTTGAAGAACATTTACAAGACTCTCTCCAAACTTTCTCACTGTAATCTCTTAGAATGAATACAAAATAAAATCGCTCAAAGAACTACTCTAAACAGATCACAGACCCTGCACTATATAAAGAGTACAAAAGTCATAACTACCAGCAGAGTTAACTGTCGTCGTCAGTCTGATGTGCCAACACCTGAGAAACATCTCAATGAAAAGTACAAGGTTAAGTTGTCATAACACAGTATTAACAATCTCCCCCACATTTCATGGAGATGTTGATCCATCAAACAAGGTGTCTATCAAAAATGCAAACAATAATCAATTCAGATTATGA
Organism: Hygrophila difformis; assembly: GCA_030278955.1. NCBI lineage: Eukaryota > Viridiplantae > Streptophyta > Magnoliopsida > Lamiales > Acanthaceae > Hygrophila > Hygrophila difformis. Next base: position 14,625,071 of record JAOANR010000005.1, on the reverse strand, counting down.
TAGATAAGCACATCAACCAATATAACAAAATATCAACAAGGTAAAGTTCCAAACAAGACGACAGTAATAGAGAGTCAATAGTCCATCACCAAAAGTCCATCACAGTTCATCCAAAAACAAACAAACACAATCATCAAAACAGTGTCATCATCACAAAGTTTAAACATCCATCAGCAGACAATCACCAAAAACATTAAAAAGTTCAGTCAGAGTCAGAAAAGTGTTACCCAAATGTACCAACAACCATACCACATCGAGATGACCTCCACCAAATCAGACACCACCACATCGAGATGACCTCCACCAAATCAGACACCACCACACTTGTTTCTCCCCCTTGATGGATCAAACTACTCCATCTAAAGAATCCTCTTCCTCATCAGCAAATGGATTCTGCTCTTCAGAACGAGCTCCACTTGAAGAGGCCTTGCGGGTTGGAGACAGGGAACCTGGAAGCATGCTTATAATCTGTGCAATCTTGCGCTTGGTGGCAATGGCTTCCTGACTGATCTTTGTCTGCTTGTCACTAAGGGCAAGCAACTCAGATTTGATCTGCAGAATGAGATCGGTTCCTGACGGTGGTGGTCCTTCCTTGAAGTCATTATGCTTGTCACAAAGCTCTTGGGAAGGGGAATGTGCATTTATCTTGATCAGGTCATCCTTCTTGGTCTTAATGCCATTGTGATGCAGCAACAAAGTGATAAGGCCAGGGTATGGTAGACTAGCAGTCTTTGTGATTAGATCACGAGTAAAACCTAGCATACGCTTCAAAACCAGCAGACCAAAATTCATAAGTTCTATTCCAGAGTCAATACAAAACAAAAGTTTACCCATTTCCAGTGAAGGCTGTGAGGCGTTCGATGTTGGCAGGATGTTTGCACGACACAAATAGAACAAACAGTGAAATTTCATGGTCATGTCAGAAACACTGCACTTCTTCCGGCCAGAGTCGAAAGCCCTCTCATTTGAAATGGTATAAGCTATGTCAGCAGGCGAGTGAGGCAAATACTCCATTGGATCACCGAGATCGTCGTTTGGTGCAAGTTCTAACAACGCATTGATAACACCAGGAGTTAAATCAATAAATTTGCCTCTAATGTATATCTTACCGAACCACGGAGACTTTTTGTTGAGAACATCAGGATGTAAATTGGCGTAGAACTCTCTGACCAGTGTTGGAGAGTAAGCTTTAAACACCCTTGACCATTTCAGTAAATGTCTTTCTTCAAGAAATTCAACGAACCCTAGGTCCGTGTATGAAGAATGGACAAAAGTCTCCTCTGGGATGAACTTTCTGTTGACAAGGTCTTTGGTTCCGAATAGCATCATTTCCTTGGTGAAGTATGTCATGTTGAATGCTCTTTGTGACTGTAAATCTCGCCTTGTGGTCTCTGGAGTCCTCTGGGTCCTTGGTCGTTTCGCAGGTGTACCAACATCACTGGTAGAGGTGCTCCGCTTCTTTCTTTGAGAAGACCTAGTAGTTGGTCGTCGGACCTCGGTTCCAACATCAGCTTGTTCTGGGACCTCTGGTTCATTATGAGGCAGAATATGGTCTTCTTCTTCTTCCTGGACATGTTCCGCTTCAACATCGACAGGATTTGGAGTGGCTTCGGTGGGGTTTTCAGTAGATTTCTCTGTAGGGTTTGAAGTAGGATCTTGAGGAGGGTTTTGCACTGGACTAGGAGGAGGGGTTGGATACATAGTGACAATAGGCTCAGCGTTTTCAGCAAATTCTGCAAGTTGGGTTTCTACAGGTTCAGTGGGGTTTTGAGTTGTATTTCCTGGCGTAGCATTGTGTTCCTCAACTACATTTTCAGAAAGGTTTGGGTTATCTGAAGTAATCGGGGGCTCTGAAGTTGTTTGAGATGGATCAGAGGCCTTTTCGGGTAGGTTGGTTGAGGAAGATGAAGCCATAGGTAGAAAAACTGCAAAACTCAAGCTAGAAACTGATATGAAGTAAAATGAAAACCCAAGCTATTGATTATAAAGAGAAAATGAAGATGAAGAGGCGAGAGAGAGACGACGGTTTCCCCTGACGTGCGACGTGACTGAGGCGTCAGTTTGCAGTCATCATGACTGTAGGACGACAGTTTCTCCAAAACTCTATCCAAAATGAATTTGGGCCTACAAAACTTATGGACTAGATCAAGTGTAAAATGCAAAAATAAACATAGATATTGATCAAATTTAACTAGAATAGCAAAGGCCCATAGTAGATCTAAGTGTTTCAAACCTTTCACCGTCGAGTGCTTTAGTAAGGATGTCAGCCCGTTGTTCCAACGTCCCTATATGTTCAATGTTGCACACACCCTCTTCAACCAAATCTCTTATAAAATGATACCTTATATCAATATGTTTGCTGCGACTATGTAGAACAGGATTCTTTGAAATATTAATTGCACTTGTATTGTCGCAATACACCTTGAAATCATCCTTCTTTATCCCATAATCACATAAGACTTGTTTCATCCACATCAATTGTGAGCAACAACAAGTTGCAGCAATATACTCTGCTTCCGCTGTAGATAATGCAACTATGTTCTGCTTTCTAGAAAACCAACATACTAAATTATTTCCTAGATAGAAACATCCTCCCGTTGTTGACCTTCTGTCATCACAACATCCTGCCCAATCCGAGTCAGTGAACCCTATCAAATCCAAACTTGATCTTTTAGAGAACCAAATCCCTAGTCCAATAGTTCTTTTCACATATCTCATGATGCGTTTAACAGCTTTCAAATGCACTTCCTTAGGATTTGCTTGAAATCTAGCACAAACTCCAGTGCTAAAGGAAATGTCAGGTCTAGTTGCTGTCAAATAAAGCAGACTACCGATCATACTTCTATACAATTTCTGATCTACACTAGCTCCTTGATCCTCTTTAGATAACTTCTGTTGTTGACCCTGTGGAGTTCTGGCAACCTTGCTATCTTCCAACTTGAATCTCTTTAGCATATTCCGAGCATACTTTTCTTGACTAAGAAACATTCCATCTTTCATTTGTTTCACTTGAAGTCCTAGAAAGTAAGTCAACTCTCCCATCATGCTCATCTCGAACTCTGATTGCATAGCTTGAACAAAGTTGTTTCTGAGATGTTCAGACGTCGATCCAAAAATTATATCATCAACATATACCTGTGCAATTATGAAGTGGTTGTCTTCATGCTTCACAAACATCGTCTTATCAGCTTCTCCTCTCTTATATCCATTATGAATGAGAAATGAAGACAATCGATCATACCAAGCTCTAGGAGCTTGCTTTAATCCATAAAGTGCACCCTTTACTCGATATACATGATTCGGTCTAGTTGGATCTTCAAAACCAGTAGGTTGTGCCACAAATATCTCCTCTTTGATCTTCCCATTTAAGAAAGCTGTCTTGATGTCCAATTGATACAACTTGAAATCCATAGAGCATGCAAATGCTAACAAAATTCGAACACCTTCCATCCTTGCAACAGGTGCAAACGTTTCACCATAATCCAGACCTTCTATCTGTGTAAAACCTTGAGCAACCAGACGAGCTTTATTCCTTATAATGTTGCCTTGCTCATCAGTTTTATTCCTAAAGACCCATTTCGTGCCAATGACATTGATGTTCTTCGGTTGTTCCACCAACTCCCAAACATCGTTTCTTTCAAACTGGATCAACTCATCTTGCATGGCTGCTATCCAATACTCATCTTGTAGAGCTTCAGATACATTCTTAGGTTCCACTCTAGATATGAAGCAATTTAATCCTGCCAATTCTCTGTAATTGACCTTCTTGCTTCGAGTTAGGCGTTGAGCACTAGGATCACCTATAATGTCTTGCTGTGAGTGATGCTTTAGAGTCCTTGGACCTCTTCTCTTATCAGAAACATCAGCTTTAGAACTTGAATCATCATTCTCTGGATTATCCTCATGATCATCTTCTCCATCATCATTAATGACTATTCCTTCTGACTGTTGTTGACTGGATGTACCAACATCAGGAATATCTGATGGAGTATCAACGCTTGGGGCTGTTTCATCATCATAATCTCTAGGTAAACAATATTTATCCTCAAAAAGGACATTCACTGTTTCAATAACCTTTCGAGATTGGATCAAATAAACTCGATAAGCTCTTGAGTTATTGGAGTAACCCAAAAACCATCCTTCTTCAGCTCTAGCATCAAACTTCTTAATTTGTTCTTTATCCCTGTAGACAAAACATTTACATCCAAAAATATGAACGTATTTAACAGTAGGAGTTTTACCATTCCAGATTTGATATGGAGTGTTGTTAGTATGAGGTCTCAACAACACACGATTGATGATGTGGCATGCTGTATGAATTGCTTCGGCCCAAAATGATTTTTCAAGTGCAGTAGCATGTAACATTGAACGTGCCATCTCTTGAAGTGTCCTATTCTTCCTTTCAGCAATTCCATTCTGTTGAGGTGTCTTTGGGGCAGAGTACTCATGAAATATTCCATGGTTGTTGCAGAAATGTTCAAACTCCTGATTCTCAAACTCTCTACCATGATCAGAACGGATCCTTTGAATTTTAGTTTGCTTTTCATTCATCAACTTCAGGCTTAGCTTTTCAAAGTGTTGGAAGGCTTCATCTTTGCTCCTGAGAAAACATACCCAAGTGAATCTCGAAAAATCATCAACACAAACTAAGACATACCTTTTGCCATTTAGGCTCTCAGTTTCTGTTGGACCCATAAGATCCATATGAATTAGTTCTAAGCAATGATCTGTAGAGACTCCATCAGTCTTCTTATGTTGAGCTCGGGTTTGCTTTCCTTTTGAACAGTCCACACATGTAAGATCTTTGTTGTTGTGTAGTTTAGGTAGACCTCTGACAGCGGCTGAACAACTTAGCTTGTACAATGATTGATAGTTGAGATGTCCAAGCTTCTTGTGCCATAAATTTGTGAGGTCATCTATGCTTACAAGTGCCTGATCTAGATTAGCCTCCAAAGTATAGCAATTGTTCTTAGTACGTTTACCAGTCATAATATTGTTTCTCCTGTGATCAAATACTTGACAAAGAAATTTGTTAAAAATAACAAGAGAATCTTCATCACACAATTGACTAATTGAAATGAGATTAGTAGTAAGCCCTTCAACATGATAAACTCTAGAAAGTTTAGAAAGTTCACCATCCTTTACATTACCATAACCAGTGATCTTGCTTCTGGCACCATCACCAAAGACTACATCTCCACAGTCTTTGTCTGTAAAGTTGTTGAGAATCTCCTTACTACCTGTCATGTGTCTAGAACAGCCTGAATCAAAGTACCACTTTCTGGAACGTGGTTGTTGCTGCGATGATAGAACAACAAAGCAATTACTTTCCTTCCTCTTTGGCACCCATTCCATCTGAAATCGAATCTTCTTCTTTAGGTCTTCATGAGGCCAAACTACTGGACGTCCGTTCATAAGATCACGAACTATCCTCAAGCACGTTTCAGCTGTGTGACCAGGTAAGCTGCAATAGAGACAGTCTCTTCGTCGTTTGGGTGATGTGGGAACATTCTGATGTGTCAGTGAACTTTCTTCAGCATTCAGATTTCCACCACTAACAAATAATCTCTTTCCAGTAGATGCTTGATTCTTGTATCCAATACCAGTCATGTCTCTATAGCTTTTTCCAATAGACAAAACTTCATCAAGTTTACCTTTCCCTTTGGTCATCTTTTCTAGGTCAGCAACTCTAACTTTCAATTTTATAGATTCCTCTCTGAATGATTCCTTCTCTTTAATCACAGTAGAAATTTGAAGCTTCACTTCATCATACTTTCCCTTAAGAACCTTTAGATCATCAATTGCCTTGATCTTTTCAGCTTCTGCTTTATCCAGAGTCAGACGGATGTCAGTGAGTTGTTTCGACAACTGCTCATTCTCCTGTACAGCTTCTTCATATTCTTCCTTAAGTTCTTCATAGATTTCAACAAGCTCGGCATAAAGACTACCTGATTCACCTGAAACAATAGATGAAATGTCAGCAATTAACTTTATTGACTCAGGATTACCTTCCAATGGATCTGGACTGGCTTCTCTCGTAACAAAGGCAACTACATCATCTTCATCACTGGATTGTTCTTCCTCAGGTTCATCTTCTGAATCATTATCACTTAGTGTAGCTTGAAGTGCCTTTCCTCTCCTTTTCTTGGCAGTAGGGCACTCCTTTCTGACATAGCCTCTCCCATTACATTCAAAACATATAATCTCAGAAGATTTCTCGAATCTGTCATCATCTCTATCCTTCTTTGGTTTCCTGAATTTCCCATCAGTTTTCTTCTCAAATTTGCCGTTCTGCTTCTCGGTTGTCACCGGGTTGTCAGAACATCTGTTCTTCTTTTGAAATTTCTTGAAATGCTTATTCTGAAGCATTCTACCGATTCTCTTTGAGAGCAAAGAAACCTCTTCTTCAAAGCTTTCAGCTGGTTCTTCCTCAGCCTTGAATGCAATGTTCTTGCTTGATCTTTCAGTGGCTAAGTGATTGATCTCATATGTTTGAAGAATGCCGACTAGTTCTCTCAATGACATGGTCTTAATTTTCTCCACCTCTTCAAGGGCTGCAACCTTCGCAGAATACTTCTTAGACACAGTTCTAAGAAATTTCCTCACGAGCTTAGATGATTCAAAAGTCATTCCAAGAGCTGTTGCTTGGTTAACAATGTCTTGAAATCTCCCAAAGTATGAAGTGATATCCTCATCGTTCGTCATCCTTAGACTGTCAAAAATCGATTCAATCCGTTGTAGACGCGTTGTCTTGACATCTTCAGAACCTTCGTGTTGAGTCTCCAAGAAGTTCCAAGCCTCGTAAGCAGATGTGCAGTTGGCGATCATTCTGAATTGCGCTTCGTCCATTGCACCACTAATCGCGTTAAGAGCTGTGTAATTGGCTGATCTTGCAGTCCTTTCGGCCTGTGTGAGTTCGGCATTTGTCGCGGGTCGAATTGTAGTCGTGGCTGTCTCTCCTTCTCCAGTTCGAACAGTTCTTGTTGGATGAATCCATGGCTCCAAGACTGAGTCCCAAACACCATCTCCTTGTGCCAGCAGGTAATTGCGCATCCTGGCTTTCCAATAGGCATAGTCATTTCCGTCGAACAATGGTGGACGAGTGTTAGACGCTCCTTCTCGACTCATGTTTCTTGAATCTTGAATGAATGGATTTTCTCAGTTACGTTAGAGAACTCGCTCTGATACCAAATTGTAGGTCCCTTAGTAATTCAAGATTCTGTTACGGTCGTTATTACGATGTTCTAACTACGATATACGAAAGCGATAAAGAACACAGTAATTTGATAACCCAGTTCGGTCCTTCCGACCTACGTCTGGGGGATACCAATCCAGGCGACCTTCACTAGACAGAAAAACCAAAACACAAACACGCTACACTAGCCTAACACCAGAATCCAAACTCTACCACTAGATGATGCGATCTAGCTGATCAGACGTCGTTGAGACTCCCCCTCAACACACCTGTAGGGAACACACCCTAGAATGGAATCTTCAAAGGCACCAGCGCTGTCTGTCGTTCTCCTTGGTTTTCTTCTTTGATCGCATGAATTCCTCCAGATCTTTCTTGAATATTGAAGATCACAATATCTCCAGATATTCCAATGTAATCTCAATCTAATCTTGTTCTTCTAAAAGTATCTCACACTATGAATTCTTGAAGAACATTTACAAGACTCTCTCCAAACTTTCTCACTGTAATCTCTTAGAATGAATACAAAATAAAATCGCTCAAAGAACTACTCTAAACAGATCACAGACCCTGCACTATATAAAGAGTACAAAAGTCATAACTACCAGCAGAGTTAACTGTCGTCGTCAGTCTGATGTGCCAACACCTGAGAAACATCTCAATGAAAAGTACAAGGTTAAGTTGTCATAACACAGTATTAACAAAAAGGGATGTGGTTAGGAATGGGCAATGACAATTGGATCATCTTTATTCTTGGCTTTCTAATGACCTGAGGATAGCGATCTTGCACTCCCATGTGCCTTATTTGTCTAGCAATACGATTAATCGTATTCACCGGAGCGGGGATAAGATTTAAGTCGGGATTTAAATGGTTAATGGGCGAGGTCACGGATGAGAGTGATTGGTCTTGGTTATGGCAGCAAAGGGATCCCACAAAAGATGGGATTGTTCCTATGGTTATTGAGTAACGAGGCTCTGCCAGTGAATGAGCTACGTCACCGACGAGGATTGGCTTCCTCTCAGTTATGCTCTATTTGTGGGGAGGGAGTGAAGGATTGAAGACATAGTCTTTTCTCGTGTTACTGGGCAGCTCAATTATAGTATTGGAGGTTGATGCAGATGTTTAATCTTCATAACGTTGGGACTAGAAAGTACGACATTGGCTTGAATGGACATGGAGAACTTGGGAGAGTTATTTATTGCTATAATTTGCGTAATGTGTTTGGAGAGGAACAAGAGGGTTTTCCGTGGTGAGGTTTCCTAGTTGGATCAATTGATTTTTCAAGCAAAATATAATAATATATGGCTCAAGCCATGGCAGCTCAACAGGGGGAAAGGGTGAGTTCGGCTACTGTTCGGATGGTGAGCTGGAAATATAAAAAATAATTTTAAACAAACAATGAATGTTCGAATGATTTATTAATTAAGTCATCCAAATAAACTGAATAATTATCTTATACAACCAAATCCACCTCCACCTCCAGCCATTGTATGAAGCCAACATACAAGAAATATATGTGTCTTCTAAAGTTTTAACCCTTTTCCCGATGGTGTGGATTTCTACTTGTAGAAATGGCGAACTTTAGGGACCAAACAACACTACTTATATAGCCATTTGTCCATTACAATTGGTAATGTGTATAAATGACAACAATATAGTAATAGTATAAGAAAGTGGATCAATTCAGGTTGGATAAAGTAAGACTTGGTAATTTAAATTAATGACAAATCAATCAACCTAATATTTGCCAATATGGAATTACTAATTAAATTATTTGATTGATTGTGTAATATCCATATCAATCAATTAATATCCATTTAACATAATGTGGTAAGTAACTAAATAGTACTTTCTCCGTTTTTTATTGTTAGCTACATTGGAAGTTTTGCTACTATTTATTGAACTACTTTGATTTCAATTTTTCTCATAGTTATACAAGTTAAAATATAGTCAAGTGTGATCTTGTTAGATTCGTCTCGTCGTGTAGTTTTTAAATATGGAACTTATAGAATTTTTAATTGTGCCGAACTTGAGTTATTCACGGTTTAAAATGTGCACTGGACTGCGTGCAATGTGGGTCCGTAGCAAACAAATAAAAACGGAGGAAGTATTATTTATTAAATACAAAATAAGATATAAAAAGTTATCCAACATGAAATTGTAGGGAGACACCGGTTGGTTGCTGCATACAATGGTTGCGTTCTAAAGGAGAACGGGACGACGGTTTTTGGGCAGTTATACGCAGCAACTCTGGAGGGTGGCTTGCAGTGGCAGGCTCGATGGGAGTAGTATTCTAGAAGTAGAACTAATGGGATTGTTGAGGGGTTTGCAGTTGGCGAGCGGAGTCAACTTAAAAATTAATGTGTGCTATACAGATTCTTTATATGCGACTAGGATGGGTAAATGGAGAAGTTGTGTCCATGCCTTGTGGCTGCTGGTGATTGATGTTAAGGAAGAGCCCCGACATATGGGTGGATGCATTATCCGACATGTGTTTCGTGAAGGAAACAAGGTTGCAGATATTTTGGCACGTAAGGCGGCTCAGAGTGAAGAGTTCTATACCACGTGGGCTTTTTCTCCTGACGATCGGGTGGAAGCCATTGGCGTAGATGCAGATGGGTTTGTGTTTTTCGAGATGTTAGTTGTAGTTTGATCTTTTGAGGTTTTTATTAGCCTTGTCCGTTTTATTTTTTCTTTTTTATTTTGCTCGCCTTCTCATGTTGTGTTACTAAGAAAAAAGTAATTTTCAACATTTAAAAGATAAAAAATAAAAAATAAAAAACAAATAAATGTTATTACTCCCTTGTGCAATTATTTCACCTTTTTATTATACGCAGCAGCTCTGGAGGGTGGCTTGCAGTGGCAAGCTCGATGGGAGTAGTATTCTAGAAGTAGAACTAATGGGATTGTTGAGGGGTTTGCAGTTGGTGAGCGGAATCAACTTGAAAATTAATGTGTGCTATATAGATTCTTTATATGCGGCTAGGATGGGTAAATGGACAAGTTGTGCCCATGCCTTGTGGCTATTGGTGATTGATGTTAAGGAAGAGCCCCGACATATGGGTGAGTGCATTATCCGATATGTGTTTCGTGAAGGAAACAAGGTTGCAGATATTTTGGCACGTAAGACGGCTCAGAGTGAAGAGTTCTACACCACGTGGGCTTTTCCTCCTGACGATTGGAAGCCATTGGCGCAGATGCGGATGGGTTTGTTTTTTCGAGGTGTTAGTTCGTAGTTTGATCTTTTGTGGTTTTTATTAGCCTTGTCCATTTTATTTTTTCTTTTTTTATTTTGCTCGCCTTCTCATGTTCTGTTACTAAAAAAAGTAATTTTCAAAATTTTAAAAATAAAAAACAAATAAATGTTATTACTCCCTTGTGCCATTATTTCACCTTTTTATTAATCATCCCAATATTTATGTCTTATTTTTATTTTAGAAATAATTAATAAATAATAATAACCCTCAAATCTAAACCAATCACATCAATAAGGAAATATAGTATTAAGATTTCAAACTCACTGTCACTAATAAAATTAAACTCACAACCAACACATTACACCACACAATGAATGAAACAAGTATAAATCTAAACCCAATACAATCACATCGGATAAATTTCTAATTCAGCCCTACATCCTACATAATATATCATGCTCAAAAATTATACCCCTCCGTTCTCAAAAGAGTGGTCATATTTATTTTTTGATTGTTTTAAAATAAGTGACTTATTGCTAAACCTTAAACCCCATACTTCCTCCATTCCTTTATAGATGTTACTTTCAACTCAACTTTACTAATCAAGAATTGCATTAGTTAACTCATGGACTTCTATTTTTACCCTTACAACTAAATTCATAGGTAATAAGTGCCCATGAATAATATTTATGTAAGTTTTTTGTTTTTTTTTTGGTAAATGTTGACACTCATGTATCGGCAAAGATGTATGGGTGCCCAAACCATACAAATTATAAAGGGGATAAATGGGAGAAATATGGGCTGAATGTGATTCGAATCCCCAACCGTAAGGTTGTAAATCAGAGGAATGACCACTGGATCACAAATATCTAGAACGATAATTATTCTGGAATGTTTTTTGAATTATATTAACCTTCTTCAACTTCATTGTTGATTAATTCCATTTAGAGAAAGTTTCAAGTCAAAATGGTGCGAATAGCCAAAGAAGATTCAAAAAAAAAATTAAAAGCAAAATAGGTTTTGAATTTTTGTTAAAGAAGGGTAAATTTCTATCCTAGATAGTACTCGCTAAAAATGTGTATTTGATTGCGTGAAATATATAAATGTTAGAATTTTTTAATAACGGTTTATAAAAGTAAAACTTATAAAATTTTAATACTCTAAAATTATATTATTAGATGAATCTAACATCTCACTTAACTGTGTTTTATCTTATGTAACTATATTAAAAAATTGAATTAAAATTGCTCAATAGCACATCACAATAGTATTCTCTCTCTCTCTCTCTCTCTCTCTCTCTCTCTCTCTCTCTCATCAGATCAAACACATACACAAGTAATGTCAATATATCACATAACACATGTGAGCATCGCATACCAGTTACAAACACGACAGTTGCAACATTGTGGACATCGTAATATCTAGCCACCGGAATACATCCGGTCATGACATGTCACAACAAATCACTGCCCACCCGGGGCTATAATCAATTATCACAATACTACTTTGTGTGAATACAGTTCAAATGGGATTTGTATCACCATATTTCAATATACCACACAACCCAAGTGGGATTTACATTCCATCAAACAGTTCACGACTATAGTCCAAATCAGATCTCTAGTGCTATCAAGATCAACACACTTGCATTACCCAAATGGGGCTTGTAACATTTACATAGGTATTAGTCATAGCCCAAACGGGTATATAAAATATATCGGTAGCTCGTACAATCTGAAAATTGGCATACAGTACATATAGACACATCCCTTGGACCGTAAAAATATCACATTTGGTCTCATCCCTGTGAAATTTCAAATTATCTTAATTTCAGTCAGGTGGTCATACCAAGAGATACTAAGTCATAAAATAGGCATATGATAGTGAAACATGCTCTATTAGATATTTAAACAATCAACAGTCTTTTTTTTTTTTAAAAAAAAAAAAACACACACACAGACACCTGGCTAATGCTAACCTAACTCTGTTTGCTCGATTTCCGCGTTGTTCTGAGGACTTGTGACAAATCCAAAAATTACTCCTGGGAATTCAACAACACGTGAGGGGGTGAGGAATGCAATCTTAAAAGAAAACTGGCTTGCCTGGATTAAATGATTGATGGAAAAAATTCAACAATCCAAAGAAAACCCTAGCTTTTACAAAATTTGACAGCCTTGACCTTTCCCCCTTGTGATTGAGCTACATGGAACATTTCAAATCCAATTTAGGATCCAAAAGTTGTTATTAAAACTAGATTCAAAGAGCTACATCTTACCTTCGAGGCCTAAAGGCCAATTCCAAAGCTTGAATGGCCAAAAACGTCCCACAAGTCAGTTTATATGCATTGGAGAAGAATGATAAAGATCAACTGATAATACAGTGAAAACAGAGCTAAACACACCAATTACAAAGCCTAAATATTTTAGTTCAAAATGTTCTTAACATGTTCATAACTGTTAACTCATTCATTCGACACGAATTTAGATACATAAACTTGGGGTGAGTGCTATTCATTATAGGTACTCAAAGAAAATGAATAAATAAATAAATAAAAGAAAAAAAAGAAAGAGAGAAAGACAGAGAGAGAGAGAAACAAAAAAAGAAAAAAAAACTATACAGTACAAGATAAGTTCTCAACAAACCGTCTAAAATGAACGGTAAAAAAATTATACTAAAAAATTGAAGACTATCTTTAAACTAAAAATATAATAATGCAGGCTCCAGCATTCAATCTCTGTACTCTCTGTCTCCCTATGTAATATGTGAACTTGTCTCGTGTATCCATCTGCTTTGCATAATAGGCCATGGATACATTTCAAAGCTTGCTCAAGTATTATGGAGGATTGACAATAATAACATGAATAAGATTAATCATTTTTACTTGACATTTCTACATAGAACTAGAGCTGTAAATAGAACAAACAGTTCGTGAGCTGAGCTCGTTTTGACACGTGTTCGTTCGTTAATAGCTCGTTCAGTAAGTTAAACGAACCGAGCTCAAACACATAATTTGGTTTGTGTGTTCGTTCGTTAAGTTCGCAAATAGTTTGGAATTCCTTTTTAATGGAATATATATTATAAAAAATAAATATTTTTATCTAGTTGTTCTTTCCATTTTTATTAATTTCACATTTCTCTCATAAAGTATATTACAATATACATTACATTTTCACACCTAATTTAATTCTAAAACAAATAAATTTATTAATAAAATAAATAGTTCGTTAACTGAGCTCGACTAGGCTCGTGTTCGTTCGTTATTAGCTCGTTCGTAAGATTAAACGAACAGAGCTCAAACATGAAAATTGGCTCGTTAAGATTTTTGGCTCGGTTCGTGTTCGTTCGTTAAGCTTAACGAACAGAGCTCAAACACTTGAAGCTCGGTTCGGTTCGGTTCGGCTCGTTTACAGCTCTACATAGAACTGACAATACTAACACCAACACGACAGCATGTATTCCAAACATGGGATCTGTACAGTATCACTGATATAGCATGCAAACCCAAAATGGTATTGCTGTTGCATTGGCAACATTTCCTCCAATAAACTGGTAGAACATTTCCTCTACTTTAGATATTCTTCTTTGTGCATTTATTGCTCTCAGAAACATGAGACTCCAGTCTAATCTCTAGAAAAGCCAACTGCATAACATTAGAAAAAAAGGGAATTTTAAATCCCTACCAAAAAATGAAATTAAACAAGACAAGCAATCCTCATAATTTCATGCACAGTAGAGTTTTCAAGTATGGTTCTTAATTATTCATCAAAGATGCACTTGAAAAAATCCCAATTAATTGAACAAAATCTTTACGGGAACATACATCTAAATCCACCAATAGTAGCAACTACTAACATTACCCCTGAATCATGATTTTGGGAAACCAAATATCACCCTTTTTCTCAATTAGTTCAACCTATTTGAACAAGAAAGATAGCTCTCAAATTATTTATTTTGAAACAAGAATGCTTGAAACATGTACTTTGGCTAATTAATTTTAAAATAACAAATGTAGATAGAGTTTTTAGAACCGATGTGCCATTCAAGTTTTTCAGTGATCAACCACAAGCCAAACAAATTGATTAAAACTATGAATCCGACGTTCACAATTACCAGGGATGCATTTCAATGCTCACAAGAAGAATCTAGTGGGTGATATTTCTTCAATATGAGAACTTCATTGATATTGTGGGCGTTTTGACTTTTTGTTATTGTTTATTGATTAACTTTGACCTATAGTTATCGCAACTATATAAGAAAAATATATAGTCAAGATGGGTATCAGGGTATTGCTAGATTCTTCTAACTAATAGCGTAGTTTAGCAATAATAGAATATTTTATATAAATTTTTACTCGAATATAATTTGAGATATTAACCGTTAAAGTAATGCGTTGGATAATGTGTCCAAAAAAGAAATGAGTACTGGCTTCGGCTAAACCAAAAAAAAGAAGAGAAATAAGTACAATATACTGCGACAGATGGAGTATTTAAAATAGACCATTAGGAGTCATTATTTGATTTTAAATCACTATAAAATACTTAATTAAAAAACAGGTCAGTAGAAGGCCACTCGGCTATAAAATGAGGCCCAAGTGGGTGGATCCGGTACAGCTTTTGGCAATATACACTTACTTTTCCCGTTTGGCCTCATTTTACAACACAAGACATTTTTGTGAACCTATTTTTCAAATTTGTATTTTAAGAAGCCTAAACTTGGAAGGAGTGACCTTTTAAATATTAACTCTTCATATACAGACCCTTTAAGGTTGTAGGCTTTAATTGTAACATAACCCCTATTATACTATTTCCACATATTATTCGTTTTCAACCTTAACTAACTTCTACTCTATATCATTTATTTTCTTTGTAATTCATTTGTTGAAGGTAAAACAAGAATCTTATACTTTTTCTAAATATGTCTCTACACCTAAAAGGTTTTGTACATAAAAAAAAATAAAAAAATAGAGGGAGTATGATTTGTTTTAAGTTCAATTTTATAAGTTTTTTTGTTCAATTTTTTTGGTTTGCATTTCATTACCTGGGTCTAGCCAGGCAAGATGATATGCAAAGCTCGCCCTCACCGGTTTTAAAGTGACAGTGTATCTAATAACTCGGATATGAGACTAAAATAAACTTGTACCATATGATCTACACTCCTTTAGGTTATTTTGTATTCAATTGAAACTAATACGTAACATTTAACAATATGAAAAATAAATAATTATAAGCTTTTTTATATTTATAGTCTCTAAATAATCATTTGTGTAATTAAATTTTTAATTTCACCTTATTCAAAATATTACTACCAAACTCAAAATATAAATTACATATACAAAATGCACCCGTACATAGCAGTTAGCACCAACACGGAAGATGAAAACAGGCACTGGAATATCGGGCACCCAAGAGCAAGACTCTCCCGGAATTTTTGGTACCGGAAGTCCTACTTAGCCATTATTCCCACAAAGTGGATTATTTTGGCAAAATTTTCACTGAGATGGTGGTTATTTATTTAAGCAATAAGCCGACAGTTCTCAATCTAAAAGTTCATTAGAATAAGATGGGATAATAGTGTCTGAAATAGCCACTATTTAGAATTAGGTATATGGTATACCTGAAGTGTGATTGTCCTTGATTGAAACTCATCCCATGCCAGCGTGGAGTTGGATTTCTCTTTACATTGATGAATCCCAATTGTTTGGCCTGATCCATTCCTGATAATGAAAAAAATACTGACATGATCAGATGCATAACATAAATATGTAATAATAAACAATAAAAGAAAATTTGAAAGCTTAAATTGAACCCGAAAGTTCCCAAACTATAGCACAGAAGAAGCATATATAGGGCCCGTTTGGATTGACTTTTGAAAAAAGCAGAAGGCAAAAGTAGATGCAGAAGTCAAAAGCAAAAGCATGTAACTTTTGTGTTTGGATGGAATGTTTGAAAAACGGCTTTTTCTAAAAAATATGTTTTGATGAATAAAAATGAAAAGTGCTTTTGGAATGTAGTAATTACAAAAAAGAACGTGATACTTAATATGATAATAAGATATATTTATAGTGTAATTTATATTAAGTAGTGGGGGTATTTAAGTCCTTGCACATTTTACGAGGTACTTTTGGCTTCTGCTTTTGGGAGAAGCACCCCTGGGCTGCTTCTCCTAGAAGCATTTTTTTGGCTTTTCGAGGTGCTTTTGTTTTTTCTTAAAAGCCAAAACAAACACCTAATTTCCATTAGAAGTGCTTTTGGCAGAAGCAAAAGCCAAAAGCACCTCTCTAGAAGCCATTCCAAACGGCCTCATAGTGCTAGTAGGGGAATTGAAGGCTTGTAAGGTTCTGTTCCCTAACATGGTAAAATGATTTTCCTTTTAAAAGCCAATGGAAATTTCAAGATTCTGGTGACAAAGCCTCATATTTAGCAAGAGGACAAAGAAAGATGTCTTTCTGAGAAGCAATAGCCAAAGCAAACTGATCAACAGGAGAAAGACCAAAATATGTATAGCTCAAAGCCTCTTGAAAACAGAACCATCCACTGGATGGTACACAAACAAACAGCAACAAAGAGATGCAAAGCTGGCTAGAACATCAAACAATGAAATATTAGCCATGCTGCTGATATTCCTAATGTTGCAAAACACTGGAGTACACAGGTTCAATATTTCTACTTTTTTGTTCTCATACCCAATCAAACTTCGAATTTGTTCTCAAGAACCATCCCAAACACAGATAAAGACAAAGGAAAGCAAAGGACGAAGACGACAACAACATAATGATCAGGACCAAAAATTATAAAATAGCAGGAAGTGACCATAAAACTAGCTAAAACTCTGATTCTAGTAGTAATAAAACATACAGAAAAGCGACAGCAAACCAAAATCCGATCCATCGAAAAAACTTACAACATAAACCAACAGTATACTGCAAGAGTAGACCTAAATTTTGCACTAGAACAGATAAACTCTGCTACATTATGGAGAGGGTAAGAAACCTGAGCAAAGAATGGACTGATGAATGCTGCTGAGTGTTCAACAAAAAGCAAGGATGGCCAAGGCTAAATACACAAACATATGAACAAGAGAATGGTTATTAATGAAGCATAATGCGAGATGAGCCAATGAAGTAATATGCTGGCAATTGGAAAATCCAGGCTGTCATTGGGTCATTGCCAGTGGCACTAATCATAGTTAAACCATCTGTCCATTAACTGCCTTTACGGAAAATGTGATGGAATGAAATCCCAGTGCACATATCAGGAATGATAGATAATCTCTTGAATTCTTGATTAAAATTCCACCGAGGAGAGTGGAAGCGGATAATAAACATCGAAGGGAACAACACCATAATTGACTACTAGAAATAAGTAAAAGTATAAAATAATATTATCACACAACAAATCATAATAGTGCACCCCACTATACGATGAATTTAGTTTGTCTTTTAACCCAGAAAACTGAAACTGAACGTAAAATTTAGAGTTCAGACCAACAAAAGTTAAGAAGTAAACTGAATGCTGACTTGCATTCTAGGGTATTCTCAGGCCTAGACAATTTACCTAATGGACAGATGTTTGGCAAGAAAATTAGTATTCAGCAAATTAATCATACACTGACATGAAGAGCCACACTGGCCACACACACACACTCACAAGCACATGAATATTAAACATGGACTCCTTGTCTATCTTTGAAACTTAATTGGCATTGTTAGTGGGAATTAAATTAAAGCTCTAAGAGGCTCAACTATGAATTCGATAATACACTGGCTTGCTGATTTTTGCATGAAATTTTCATGCGCACATTATGAAATACACCCCCCCCCCCCCCGCCCACACACACACACACATATACAATACAACTTAGTGATGAAAGATTAAAAGAGCAAAGAAAAGATTGTGAAAATCTCGTGTAATAAATTACTGAGGTTTATTTAAGATTGTCTGCAACAACCAACAAGTTAGACCTCTAAGCACATGAAATTGATAAGGGATCAAATTGGAATCAAAGTAAAAGCCTCTCAACAGAAAAGTCTGTATATGTTCTTCAAATTCATCTGACAATTGCTTCAATTCATATCTCTAAGAGGAATGCAATACAAAATATTTATGTCTTTATTGGAACTCTGTAACCCTACCCTAAGCTGAAAGCCCTCGTAAAATTCTCTCTAGTTTGCCTGCGGACGTAGCCCAATTACTCTGATTGTGTGAACCACATAAGTCCTTGTGTCCTATGTTGCTCGGACTCGGGTACGCCGACACGGGTGCGGGGATATGTGGCGGACACTTACCATTTTGGATTGTGCTCCAAAAGGACCATTTGCTTGTGCCATGTCCCAGAAAGTCCCCGTGTCTGTGTCGTATCCAGCGGACACGGGTACTCCACCCATTTAGCCGAGTTCGAGCTACAGAGCTCGTGTCAAAACTGACATAAGGACTTTCCCTGTGACTCCATCCCCTCACGGAGTTTGCCTAAATATTTAACATGTCCTCTTTCTCTATCCTTGCACATATATTTCCCCTCAATTAGTATTTAAGCTCCTCCTTCATCTCATTTAAAATCTTGAATGTCAAGTCATTTGGGGAGACACCTTTCTCCAACATTAAATCAAATATAGCACATGCTTCCTTCATTTGTCCCGCTTTGAAATAGGCATCAATCAAAGAATTAAAGGGCATCACGTTAACAGCAAGCCCCCTCTTAACAATATCATTAAACAAATCCCTAGCTTCCTTCAGCATTTTACTCTTCAAAAAACCCTTGATCAAAATAGAATAAGTGATCATATTTGGTTCTAATCCAAATTCCAACATTTCATTCCTCAACTTCATTCCTACTTCAATTTTTCCCTTGGAACAAAATGCATTAATCAATACAGTATATGTGATCACGTTAGGTTTCAAGTCTTGCCTTTTTATTTCCTTAAACACCTCCACAGCAGCAAGCAAATGATCATTCTTACAATATCTATCAATGAGAGTAGTATACGTGATTACATTTGGCTTCACACCTTGCCTTATCATTTCCTTGTACACCTTCACAACATCAACCAAATTACCATTCTTAAAA
This sequence comes from Hygrophila difformis, assembly GCA_030278955.1. NCBI lineage: Eukaryota > Viridiplantae > Streptophyta > Magnoliopsida > Lamiales > Acanthaceae > Hygrophila > Hygrophila difformis. The sequence goes on along the minus strand of JAOANR010000005.1, from coordinate 14,605,618 downwards.
TACCCATCAATAAGAGCATTAAATGTGATTACATTTGCAGAAATTCCGTTCTCAACCATCTCCTTGTACAGAGCGAAGGCTTTACACATTCTTTGAAGGCCACCCATCTTAGAATACCCGTTAATGAAAGTGGTATAAGTAACCACATCTGGCACTACTCCATAAGCATTCATATCCTCCATCAAGTGCATTGCTTCATCAAACTTTCCCAGGGAACAAAATCCATTAACTAATGAATTATATATAGTGACATCAGGTCTCATGCCTTGCCTTTTCATTTTCTTAAACAACTTCATAGCAGCAACCATATTATCATTCTTACAATATCCATCAATGAGAGTTGTATATATGACTACATTTGGGCGGATCCCCCTCTCCATCATTTCCTTGAACAGGGCAAAGGCTTTACACATTCTCCCTGGTACATCCATCTTACAACAACAAGAAATCAAAGCGCTATAGGTAAACACATTTGGCACTATCCTGTTAGCATTCATATCACCCACCACATGCATTGCTTCATCAAATTTTCCTAGGGAACAGAACCCATTAATCAATGTGCCAAACACGATCACATCCAGTTTGACACCTTTCCTCTTCATTTCTTCAAACAGGGCACGAGCTTTGTATAAATTCTCAGGATTGTTGCTTTTGCAATAAACATCAAGCATAATGTTAAAAGTAATCACATCTGGAACTATCTGATAAAGCTTCATATCCTCTATTACACTATCCACCCTGTTAACTATATTTTCCATCAAATCCAACTCCAAGGACTTACTCAATCCACGAACCACCATTTCAAGAGTAACCCTAGTAGGCCGAATTCTCCTGCTAGTTATCTCTTTATACACAAATTCTACATCCCCTAACCTGGGTTCCCTGGCCAGTGCAGTCAGAAGGGAGTTGCACGAAACAACAGATAATTTAAACCCATATTCACCGGCCCTCCTGAAACCCTCCAATGCAACGTCAAGCTTCCCAATGTACACAGATTCCAACAGAAACATATCAAAAACAACACTGCAATCACACAAACTGTCTCCGGTAGCCAGTATAGCGTTAGAAAAACTAGAAAGAGACTTAGGGTCTTGTTGCTTCGCAAAAAAATTCATGATCGGCCCAATCGTGGAAGCCCTTCGGTCACTGACAAGAGAAACGAAAAGCTTGGCGTAATATTCAACCGAGTATAATACCTTGAAATGATGATGGGACCATTTGACGAAGGATGCAATGCGGAGAGAGTTATAATTGGGGTATTCAAAGAGGTGGTGAAGGAATTCGCTTGGGCCTATTGATTCCACAATTGGTTTCAGCCGTGACCAATCTCCATTGGTAATGAGAGGCGCAATTAGTTGGGATGAAGAATCTGGGAGGCCCGAGAACAGACGGCGCGTGGAATGCGCGTGCGGCGGGGTGAATTGGGTAAGGCGGCGCATCGTAGGTGACGGCACCGGCACTTTGGCAAATGCCAAATGCCCGCCGGTTTGTATCCAGAAAACATCTTACGGGCACATTTACGTAAAATATCAAAAATGGGTTTGGGCACCTAAAAGTGTTTACAGCTGGTGCCAGCTCAATGATTTTTTTTTTTTTTTTTAAATTCTGTTTAATTTTCTATTTCATGTAGCATAATCGCATACACTATCAAACAATGAAAGTGTTGTCCACAAAAACAACCAATTGAGTTTGGATATTATAAGTATTGACTACTCCACTACAAGAAAATTTCGCTAATTTCGCTTTACCGACCCCAAAATTACCGACTCCATTACCGACCAAAATGGGGTCGGTAAATTTCTTATATGAAATAAAATGTGCTCAGGAGAGCTCGAACCCATAACCTCGCACCACCGAGCCACAACCCTAACCAGCTGGGCTAGCCCTTCGCACCACCAATGGAAACCCGCCACGTGTCATATATATTAATTCCCCCTCAAATGCTGTAGAGAGGATTCGAACCCAGGTGAGGTGCATTCCTCACCCACGCGCGTGCCATCCGGATACACAACTTTTCATGTTATCATATGTAATTTATTAAATATATATAATATTTTTATATATAAATATGTAATTAATAACTTAAAAAATAGTATAAAAATTGATATTAATTAAATAAGTTGTAGAATAATTCATTAACTAAATGGATAAAATTAATTAAATCACTAATTAAATTTTAGAAAACAGAAATCAATATGATTAAATATTAATTGAATTAAAAATTTATAAAAATATTAAATTCCATAATTAAAAATTAAAAAATAACATATGGAATATAAAATTGAATAATCAATATGAATAATCCGGTTGCTAATTCGGTCGGTAATAGCCACCCAATATGTTCAATCGCAAATTTCGGTTGCTAACTTAATTTTTTTTTGTAGTTAATTGAATAGAAATATAAAATAAAATTAAATTAATTAAATAATAAATATTTTATTAATTAAATAAAATATAAAATAAAATTAATTAAATCAAAAAAATTAAAAACAATGAATTAAATAAAATAATAAAATTATTCAAAAATTAAGATAAATTTAAATAATAATATAAAATTATTTTTAATAAAAAAAATTTAAAAAATTAATTAAATTAAAATATTAATTCAGTAATTAAATTAATAAATAATTAAATTATAAAATAAATAATTAATTAATTGGCCCAAATAAATAAATAATTAAATTATATAAATAATCAAATAAATATTTAATAAAAATATAAACTAAATAATAAAATAATGGAAAAAATTAAAAAAAAATGAAAAAAACTACAGACCCCAATTGGGGTCGGTAATGGGGTCGGTAATACCGACCACATTAATTATGGTCGGTGTTCTGGTTTTCAAATATCACTGGGCCCAATAATGGCTAAATTTTACCGACCCCACTTGGGGTCGGTAATGGGGTCGGTAAATCCGACCCGTACTATGGTGGTCGGTAATTGGGGTCGGTAATTGGATTTTTTCTTGTAGTGCTCGGATAGTTTGATAGTAGGGAGAGGTTTTGGTCAACGTATTCAGGAAATCGCCACTGCCTATCAAATGATGGTTGTTTTAAGAGGTCGGATATTGCAACGGCAACAAAAAAAGGTCGGGTTTTCATAGGATGCAAACGAAATGTCAATTATAGGAAGCATAAAGTTAAGAAGAATAGATTCGACCATTCGGTTGATGAAGTGAAGAGTGACGAGGATAGTGAAAAATCATGTAAAAGGAGGAATAGGCACCAGTAATGGGCAATATTTTCAAAGCTCGATTCGATTCATTTGCGATAGCAAGATCTCAAGGAGGCACCGACAATGAATCTATCAATTTAGAATAATTCAGAATGATAAATTTGTTGCATAGCATTTGGATGTATATATATTGAACTTAATGTAATTTAGAACGAAAAAATTGATGTTTTTAATGTCTATTGAATTTTATTTCATTATGATGTATTACTGTTGTGAATCTAAACAAATTAAGAAATAAAGAGAATGAGACAGATTAAACAAATAAAAAATAAAATAGCTTTATTGGTATTTCCAATATCATCAATCACCTATTGGTATTAAGGTAAGACTCCTAGTTCGAACTCCATTATCTACAAAAGATTTTTATTGATAATAAATAAATTTTAAAATAAAATAAATATAAGTGGCCGGTGTAATAAACCAAATCAGCTTAAGAAAATAAGCTACGGTAATTACATGTACGGAATAAATAAATTGAGCGAGCAACAAAATAAATTACAAGTAGGTACGCATGACTTAGGTAGATAAAATGCATGTATATTAATTCTCAGAAATTTAAGTAATATCAATTTCATTATCAAACAAAACAAAAAGAGGGACTAACGGATATGATGCAATAGAAACTGATAATTTAAATAAATAGTAGCTGTGGTGAGTAAGGGGAGTAGCATTGATGAATTGGAGTATAGACTCCCTACGTGCACTTGCATTGTTAAATGTAGAATAAAAGAATATATCTCTTTGAAATATAAATATTAATTTAACCTAGCTGGAGGATGATTATAAATATGCCCCTTGCATCGTTCAATCATACATTCAAAACTTTCAAGTCTTATAAGTGTGGGGAAGTTTTCGAAAGCAAACCGAGGGGTTATCAAGAAGTAGTGCCCGAAAAGAATTTAGTAGCTATTTTCGGAAGAAACTGTAGGTAAATTTTTGTTCTGCAGACTTTGTCCCAAGAGTATTTTTGCATGTCTAAATTCCTTTGTACTTTAATAATTCTAGGGTTTATTCATGCAAGTGATTTATGCAGAGGTTATGTCCCATTATGTGTTTAAATATTTTGGACTAGGCCATGCATGTGAAAGATTAAATTTCAGTGTATAGCATGTGAATTATTGAATTATTATTATTATGCGAGATATACCCCAGAGATGGATATCTTCGTGAGATATTTCGTGGGTTATCCAAGAGATTCCCATGAACAGGATTGTGTTTGACCAAGGGTCTCACAGTCGTTTTCTAGATCGCAAGGTAGGGCCATCCTTGTGTACTCATATTTTGACTTCAGTCATTATGAGGGCATGCTAGGTCCTATGAGATACCTCGGGTGTAGGCATCATAGTCGAGCTACATGTGGATTGAATTATTGCTACTGGTTTGACATGCCATTTACTGTTGAGTAATATTAAATTGTTTGTCCAAGGGACAATAATTTACTTACTCATTTTTATAGGGTTTGATATATGTGGACCATACTAAGAGGCATGGGAACGGGCATGGGTGTCAGTATCACTTTTACACTGGTTATTTTAAATTATTTTTTTGTTAGCCATAAGATTGCCTTTTGAATAGAAAATCATAATTATCATATTTTGTAAACTCT
>JAOANR010000005.1:14426599-14600278 GCA_030278955.1 Hygrophila difformis | reverse complement strand
TTCCTTTGAAGCGGATGCTTCCGTCCTCATGAATTTTAAAATCCATCGCCTTTCCTTCAGCGATGCTCTCCTAATTTCCTCCAGCTTTTCATCACCCGGTTGTGCTAGTCGTATTTCATCGAGTATGGTAGATCCTACTACCATCGTATTGACGACCTCACTTACTTCGCCAGAGTGTACCAACTCCAGACTTAATTTCGGCCAAGTCTCTGTACAACTCGGCCGGTACCACAAGTGAATTCACCACGTGTTGAGTTTTTTCGACTCAGTGCGTCGGCCACAACGTTGGCTTTTCCTTCGTGATACGCGATTTCCAGGTCGTAATCCTTAATCAGTTCCAACCATTTTCTTTGCCTCAAATTCAGCTCTTTTTGCGTAAATATATACTTGAGGCTCTTATGGTCGGTGAACATCCGACACTTTCGCCCATAGAGGTAGTGCCTCCATATTTTAGAGCGAACACGACCGCGGCTAGTTCCAAGTCGTGCGTCGGATAGTTCTCCTCGTGTGGCTTTAGTTGACGTGATGTGTATGCTATAACTCTTTGATCTTGCATTAGCACGCATCCCATCCTTCCTTCGAGGCGTCGCTGTACACCTCGAAGTCTCCATCCTCCGATGGTAGTGCCAACACCGGCGCTGTGGTAAGTCATTTCTTCAATTCTTGGAATGCGGAATCGCACTCACTGGTCCAGTCGTATTTCGCCCCCTTCTTTAACATTCCGTGTCAATGGGCGAGCGATCTTTGAGAAATCCTTTACAAACCTCCGGTAGTATCCCGCCAATCCGAGAAAACTTCTTATCTCGGTTGGATTCTTCGGCGGCACCCATTCGGTCACTGCCGAGATCTTTGCTACGTCTACTGCCACTCACGTTGGCGGATACGATATGTCCCAGAAATGCCACTTCTTTTAGCCAGAAGTCGCATTTGGACAGCTTGCCATACAGCTGATTTGCACGTAAGATCCCTAACACTTTGTGTAAGTGTTCGGAGTGTTCCTCTTCGCTTTCCGAGTAGACCAGTGATATCTATGAACACCACTACGCATTGATCTAATAGTTCTCGAAACACGTTGTTCATGAGATTCATGAACATCGCTGGGGCGTTCGTCAGCCCGAATGATAGCACCGTGAATTCGTAGTGCCCGTAGCGAGTTCTGAACGCCGTCTTCGGGATATCCTTCGGCGATCCTTAACTGGTGATATCCAGATCGCAAGTCGATTTTTGAAAATACTGAAGCTCCCTTCAGTTGGTCGAACAAATCCTCGATTCTGGGCAACGGGTACTTGTTCTTGACCGTGACTTGTTAAGTCCTCTATAATCGATGTATAGCCGTAGACCTCCATCTTTCTTCTTAACGAATAAGACCGGGGCTCCCCACGGGGACGTGCTCGGCCTTATGTAGCCCTTCTCTAACAACTCCTCGAGTTGTTCCTTTAGTTCCTTCATTTCTAGCGGCGCCATACGGTAAGGAGCCTTTGAGACAGGCTCCGTTCCCGGGATAAGATCTATGGTGAATTCCAGATCTCTCTCAGGCGGCATGCCAGGAATGTCTTCCGGAAATACATCCGGGTATTCTCTCACCACCGAATGTTATCCACCTTGACCTCTTCGGCCTCAAGGTTATGAATGTAGCATGCATATAATGCGTAACCCTTGCGCATTAAGCTACATAGTTTAAGGGCGTTAACTATCTTGGTATACTTCTTAGGGGGCTGGGAGTAAAAGATGACTCTCCTTCCCCTACTCTTTGACAACGTGATCTTTTGTTTTTGGCAATCGATCACACGGCTTTATATTGAGTTACCCAATCCATCCCTAGTATGACGTCAAAATCCTTTAGATCGAATTCTACCAAGTTCGCGAAAAAACTCTACGTTCTTTATAACTATCGGAATTCCGTTAATATCGCTTAGAGCATGATACTACCTCTCCCGATGGAAGTTGAATTCCTAAGTTAATCAATTCGCACTTAGGTAGATCTAGTCCAGGTAAGACTTTAGATGATATTATCGAACAACTAGCTCCTGAGTCAAACAGAACTCTAAGGGGTGTACTTAAGACATGGAACGTACCTCCCATTACGTCCCCCTGCATAGGCATCTGCCTCATTGATGACATTCAACCGCCCCATTGGACGTCCCGGATTGCCTTGCTGATCCCGGTTCGGGTTCCTGATTCTGTTGCTGATTTGGATTCTGTGGAGGACGTTGATTTTCATTGAGATTCTGGTTTTGAGGGGGTCTATACCCCTGGTTGTTTCCATTCCGCCCATCTTGGTTGCGAGGCTGAGTTGGCCCCGTGCCTAAGTCCTCCCTCTTGGTGATGTTTTCCAGTCGAGTGCGGCACTCGTTCGCCATGTGGCCGATGCGACCACACCTGTAGCAGGCGCCCTGTTGGGGGCACCCTCTGGCCAAATGAGGCCGACCGCATCTCGGGCGGGCAAGGTGGTACCGGGTTACCCCGGAAAAGGGTTCTATCGTCATATCCTCTGTTGTTGTTTTGAGGGGGTCTGTTCAGATCTCCCCGGAAGTTGTTCCCTACAAGCGTTGTTACCGGAACGGTTGTCTCTACTCCTCTTATCATGTCCCTGAGATCCTCGACTGGGTTCTCCGCTCACTTTCCTTTTCAGTTGTTGCACCCTTGCAACAGCTACCGCACGATCATACACCGATTGCAGGTCTGGTATGGGACGCCAGTGATCACCTCCCGTATAGTCAAGTTTAGCCCATTTCAAATTTATGTGCCTTATCCGCATCTGTCGGCACGAGTCTCGGTGCGAAACGCACCAACTCCTTGAAACGGTGTAGTATTCCTGGACCGTGTTGGCCTCCTTGTTTCAGGGATAAGAACTCCTCGTACATGGGCTGGACTTTGTGCTCATGGGATAAAAGCGGTCCCTGATCAGGCTCATGAATTCTTCCCATGGATTAGGGTTCCTCGTCCTTCGGCTAACTTATCTTGCATGGCGCGCCACCAGTCATTCCGCCTCCCCTCCGAGATAGTACGATGCCACAGGCACCTCTCGCCAATTGGCACTTCACCGCGTTTAGTAGCTTGTCGAATGTTCGGATCCATTATTCAAGTTTAGCCGGGTCCTCTTCTCCGCGGTAGTGCGGCGGGTGATATGAGTTCACCATAGCTAAGTAGTTAAGGCGGGCCTCGGGTGGAGGCGCCGCAGCTGCCTGCCATTGGTTCACATGCGCGTTCCCCTATCGCAATGAGAACTCTTCTAGAGTGCGTAGGCGTGCGCCCATGTTGGTTTGGCATAGGGTTTGCCGGCTCCTCTTGAGCCGTGTACCCCTTCGCCGGGGGTTATAGGCATTTCTGGTTGCATAGGGGTTTCGTTGGTGTTTGGAGTAGTGGGTTGGGGCGCGTGGTCTTCCTCTCGGTGCCATGCTGTGTGCAAGAACGAGAGAGTTAGATTCTTTTTGTTGAAGTATTATATAACGCTTATAAAATAATTTTTTAATTGAAATAAATGACGATATTAACAGGTATTAGTCTACTGGAACCTGTTAGTATAGGTTGTTGGGAGTTTAGCGTATCGTTTGTTGTTATTTGCGGGTAGTTCTACTTGCTGTTTTGTTTTTGTTTTGTTTTGTTTTGTTTTGTTTTTTTTTCTTTTGTGAACAGTAACCTGTTCTGTTTTTTTTTTTGTGAGACCCTTAGGGTGCCACGGGTGTCGGGGTTTAGGGTTGAACGATACCCTTGTTTGATGATTATCTCTATACATATATATTTGCATACTTATGTTATTTATTAATACTTGTATTTTTGTTTAGTTGTGTATCTATAGGGTCATTGATTATTATTATTATTACCTTGTTCCTTTGTCTGATCGGGTTTTAACAAGGTATATTGAAGAGAAATAATTTAATAGAAATGTAGGAATACTTTAATATACGTGTATAAAATAAATGCTTGTAGATTTATTACTCAAGAAATAATTGTTTCAGTCGATTACAAGCATTCGTAACAGGAATGAAATAGTAGTGCTGGGTAATAGTATGGGAAAAAGGGGAACATAGATAGTGGTGCATCAGTATGGGGGCCCCAAGTCTAGAGAGAATGGGTAGGTGCATCCTCGATGGGATCGTCTCGTCGCTGGGTATGTCAATCGGTGCTGCAGCATGTAGGGTGAGGTCCCGGGTTCTGAAGGACCCCTCCGTCAATCTCGTTGGCTAAGGTAGTCAACTCCAGGCCACGTTCCCCTATTTGTTCCTCCAAGTCATCACCCTTGTCTTGGGAGTTGGGCCACTTGGGCTTGGAGCTGCGTGACTTGATTTTGCAGCTGGGTTATGTTATGATCGATCGGTCTCCCTAAGATGCCCTAGATGGGCCACTTGGCCCTCTAGTTGTCCTACTCGAGTCTTGAAATAGTTGATATGTTGTTGGGACTCTAGGTACGCGTTAGTCAGTTTCATCATCAAGTTGACCATGTTCGTGTTGGGTTCGGCCATCTAATGTCAACAAGGAGGTTAGAGTTAGAGTATGTTTGAATAAAAGTCAAGATATGCAGGAATTTAAATCTATATGAATATGCACATGCAATCCCCTCCGAAAATTAATTTAATGTCTTTTTAATTTAAAATTTATCATGGTTTTAAGTTATTTAAAAAAAAGTTGGGCCTCTATATTGGCCAAAAATAATAATTTGGACTTAAGAAGTAAAAACATGGGTATTTGGGCCAAAATGGTTGGGCTTAAAATAATAATACTAGTAGTCTTAAAATAATAATAATAATAATAAAAATAAAACCTAGTTCAAAATATTATTTTAAAATAATAATAATAATAGTAGCTTTAAAATATTCCGGGCTCTGATACCAACTTGTAACACCCCAAATTGATAACCCAGGCCGGGATGCTACCCGCCACATCTCCTTAGCAAGACACGGATTTTCCGAGCTTGCCAAAGAGATGCAAGGCTATAGGTATTGCAAAAAGGTTTAAAAACAAGTCCGGAATCTATTTCAAAGTAATAATAAGTATCATCCACACATATAGTAGTGATAATAATATATCGCAGCGGAAAAATGTAAAGTGGGCCGACATGGCCAAAACTCGGGATTTACATGCCGTTATGCAAGTATCATAAAACAAGCAATAAAAAAATGTTTAATAATTCCATCCCCCAAATGCACATGCTATGCATTATCTCCGTACTCTGAAAGAAAGAGAAAAACAACAATTTTTATCAGTATATAAATAACTGAGTAAGTCGATCCTAACATAGCAATAAAGGGATTTAATTAGATAATTAAAATTTCACTCCTAAAAATGCGTTTACAATTTAAAGGAAATAATATTTAAACCGTGTACTTGAACATGCATCTAATCCACAATAACAATTTAGTCATGGTATGAAATTCAAAGGACATAATTTAAATGCATAATTTTAAAGATATACATAAATAAATAAGGGAAAGTAATAAAAAGGGTCATTACAGGAGTCTATTCCACTTTTAGGCCATTATAAGTTGAATTTCCAGAACTGGGCCATTACAAACACATGTTGAATGAAATTAAGCTATAAGGACCAATTTGAAAATTAATTAATCCAACAACTTTTCCTTTCTTTCATTAAAACCCCAAGAAAGTTTGACTTTATTTACTTTAGTCCTTTGTCAATATACTTAAGTTTTCACTATATAAATGACACCAATGCGCTTGAAAATTGGTATCAGAGCCTAGGTTTTATTGAAGAACATATTAATTATATTATTTATAATATTTTATTTCTTAATGGAGAAGATTTAATTATTTAATGGATTCAATTAATATGAAACACACAAGTTATTTCCAAATTTTGGAAATAAAAAATAGAAAATTCCAAAGGGAATTTCTTGAACTTGTCCCATGGACAAGATATTATCAAAATCAGTTTCTTCCTAAAAATGAGAGGAACGGACTGGAAAGAAATTGATCCGGATAGCTCTAAGTTATCAAAAGACTTAAGAGAAATCCAAAAGACGATTCAAGATTTTGGTAACCGGGGTATTAATTATACCTGGGAAAATAGATAACTTGAATCAGACAACAGATGAGATCTTGAAAGTATTTCAAGATCTAAAGAAAGAAATTTTGATTTGAAATTTGACATTTCGGATATCAAGAAAGGCAGAAGGATATTCCTGGATCTTCCAAGAATAACCAAGCCAATATTAGAGATGCATTCGGACCAGTACAAGCTTTACATCAAAAGGGTAAAGCACTATGGTTCCAAAGCAGAAATCACAAGAAGAGCTTATGATCGATCTCCTGAAAACAGTCGATGAGTGTTTCCAGGGCAGATCTATCAGATCTACAAGAATTAGCAGAATCATTTTCCCAACTTGGGATTATGGATCTGGTTAATGTAAAACCCAATGAAGTCCTTCAATTGGGTTATGCGGAAGGATCAGGATCCAACGTGACCCACGATGGACGCCTGATGTTCCAATGAGAGAAAGTACAGACTTCTACATGAACAGGTATCCTGAGGTGCATCTTAATGCAAGACAAAACCAGGGACGGAACCCAAGTAGAGCACCAGAATCCACACCGTGGGCCAAGACGATGTTACAACCATTAAATCCATATGCATAACACTAAACCTCGACGTTATCGACTTCCGAAACATCGAAGACCTGATCGATGAATGGGTAGCTTCAATGAAGATTGCAGCAACCACCCTGGAACTCGATAAAGAAAACTTTGTCAGATTAATAGAGCTGAGTCTCGAAGGATCGGCAAAGCTGGGCTGGAAAAACTCCACGACTGCTTTAAAGGAGCAAATACTCGAAGGAGAATCCAAAAGCACAATCTGCGAAGGTTTGGCTCTTATTCAAAACCCATTTTGTAGGAGATGGTTATTTTGAAGAACAGAGAACAGAAAAAATCAAAGTCTATACCCAAGCACTGTTGGGTATGGAGTTAAGAAGTATTTGCGCAGTAGACGAATATATCTACTGGTTTCGTAAATACTATTTTCGGAGTGAAATGACAGCTGAAGTAGCATGTCCCATGTTCTTTGCAAGATCTGCAGCCCATGGAGAGAAATGTTGATCCAATCGCACACAGTACCCCCTGGTACAGTGGACTCAATAGCTCGAAGAATGTCCTTCTTAAAGGATAAGCTCAGAGAATGGTGTCAACAGGCAGCAGCCCAAAAGAACATCAAGAGAGTAAGAGGTAAAATAAAAAGAACTCCTCTTTGCTGTGAAAATAACGATTTTCCAACAATTATAGGAGAATCAGGAGAAAAGAGGAAAAAGAAGAAGAGTCGGGGCTCATACAGTAGGAGTTTCAGAAGACCTCCATTCCGAAGAAGAAGAGCATGGTGGTCCAAGAGCAAGGCCAGATTATACAAAACTGGACAAAGAACGGGAACGACGAAGAGTTCATCCCAAGGTTCAACTAGCTCAGCAGCAAGGAGCACGGGAGAACGACGTCCAAGAGAACATTCAGACGAGCCCATACCCGAGCCAACGAAAGTTTCAAGGACTGCACTGTTGGAAGTGTGGAGCCAGAGGTCATATCTCACCCGATTGCCCCTCAGAATCGTGAGGTACGAATGTACGAAGCCACGGAGGATATCGTGGAAGCAGTCTACCATGGAAAGCTGGTACCAGTCTATCAGTTTGAGGACATCCCCTCGGATGAAAGCATCTACGAGGAAGAATTAAGAGTGACTCGGACTCATATTCAGATGGATCTTCAATCGAGTCTGACTGAAGAAGACAGGATTCAGACCACTGAAAACCTGTCTGGATTCTTTCCAGGATGACGATCTCGAATCGAACCATGGAAAGAATAATGCGACAAGATTCCAACCTCAGCCCATATAACGGATTCAGAATTGGCGGGATTGGACGAGTTCTTAACCAGATGGGACTCAACCAGAGAAGACATAACATCATCTACAAGGTAAGTGCAGGTGAGGTTTGCAATTCCTATGGAACTTACTTGTAATGTTATGGATATGCAATTAATTCCCTAAAGAAGAAATTCTTGAGGAATTAAGTAGAATGAAGGAGGAAATCGCCATTACTATGAAATGGATCCACATAGGAGCCATTGAAGTAGTAATTAAGGCAACCTTCAAAGAAGGCATTGATTCTGAATTGCATCTATCAGTCACTGATAGAAGAATCAATAACCTTAGAGATGGTCTTCTTGGAACTATGGTAGGAAATTTATATGCTGGGAAGTTAATGTTTGACATACATCCCAGAATTTCCTATAACTTAGCTGACCAAGATTTTAGTAGAGTTCTAACCCTTCATCAGGATTTTAAAAGAAAAGATCTGATGAAAGAAGGGAACAGGCCATATTCTATAACTTATAGAATCTCTTATGCACTTTCCAATAGTCATCATTCTGACTTATTTCTCAGGAAAGAATATATAGAAATTCCTAGAATTTTCAAGGAATTTGCTAAAGTCATGACTCCAAATCCTACCCAGATTCCAAGGTTAGGAGGAGTAGACATACAAATAAGAGATCATCCAATTCTAGACAGATCAACGAGTGCTAGAATTGAGTACGCAGGCCGTATGTCTTTTTCGGAAGACAGAATTATGGCATATAAAGGGAAGGAGTTCATCAAAGATCTAACTCCTCAATCCATTGGGGTAGATAATATAAAGATAAAATGCCCTGAAGGATGGAAAGAAATACGAGTAATATTCAACATCACTGAAAAGATTAACCATTTTCCATGTGATGACTTATACTACTTGCAGCAGCCATCAATTGGAACCTATGAAGGAACAATTGAAATTGCAGGACACGAGATCAGAGTCTTAGGCACTGCCGGGAAAAGACAATGGGGTTATGATTTTGGGATTAAGTTTTCTCAAAATCATAAACCATGGGTAAGAAAGGATAATGGTATAGAATTTAATCTGAAGGGTCACACCATCAGAATTAAATGACAAGTCCATTCTCCATTTATATCTCAGTAGGGATAATATATGAAGAATATAAGTCGGAATATTTCGCAGCTTATATTGATTCAGGATCAGGTATATTTGCACGGCAAAACCAGGAGTTTTCCCTAGCGAAGCTATGGAATCATTACCCATTATTGCAGGAAGAGATTTTTCCCAAAAAATCTTAGTACAAAATAAGGGTATTCGAGAAGCCAATATCATGATTGGAGGAGCATTTGGTACACCTTGGTATAAGGTAAAAACGCCTCCTATTTACTTTCATGACACAGGAGCGGATATTTTGTTAGGGAACATTTTATACAATCCTTTACAAAATATGTTCAAGATAACAAAGAAATTTGTTAATATTTACCACAAGTTGTGGAAATGAGATACAGGTGTTGCGCAGGGAAAAGGCATTCAACAGGTTAATGCCTATATTATTTCGCAGCAAACGTGGTGATAATGATGCCAAACTAACCATCCAAAAATGCAGGATAAAAGAAAGTTTGGTAAGGCTTTGTTGTCTTTTAGACAGCAAGGATTTGATGAAGCTTCTATTGAGGAAATTATAAACCTCAAAGAAGCAATGCAGGAAATGAAGTCATTAAATATAACTTCACTAGACATTGATGGGAAACTAAATTGTCCCTCGAAAATGTCAAAAGACTTATCTAGAGAAACTTTAACGAGGATCCTCTAGCATGGTGGGATAAAAACAAGATCGAAGCTACTCTACAGGTAAAAGAACAATATAAATATGAGTATGTTCGATACAAACCCATCTTAATGAATATGCAGGATAAGAAAGATATGCAGCAAATTATCAAGGAGCATATTGATCTTAAACTCATCGAGCCTGGAGTCTCAGCTTATAGTAGCCCTGGATTCTTGGTAAGAAACCACGGTGAAATAAAGAGAGGTAAACCCAGGTTGGTAATAAACTATCAAGGTATTAACAAAATAATACAGTTTGATGGTTATTACATTCCGAGTAGAGAACACTTAATTGATTGCATCAAAGGTGCTAAAGTGTTCTCTAAATTTGATTGCAAATCTGGTTTCTATCAGAATAAGATGGAGAATGAGTCGAAGAAATTCACAGCATTCTCCACCCCACAAGGGCAATATATTTGGAATGTTATGCCAATGGGGCTTTCTAATGCCCCTCAGATATTCCAAAGAAAGATGGATAATCTATTTAAGGATTATCTAGAGTTTATGTTCGTCTACATAGATGACATTCTGATTGCATCTCGAAATATTAAAGAGCATATTAAACATCTTGAAATATTTTCTGATGCATGTCACAGGGAAGGTCTAGTTCTCTCTGAGAAAAAGGCCACTATCGCTGCTAACAAAATTGAATTCTTAGGAGTTCAAATTGATGAAGCAGGAATAGAGTTACAGGAACACATTGTGGAGAAAATCCGCAATTTTCTGATATATTAAAAGACAAGAAACAACTTCAGAGTTTCTTAGGAGTTGTGAATTTTGCGGGTATGTTTATTAAAGACCTTGCAAAATATAGAAAGGATTTTAGACCACTCCTGAAAGAGACTGAAAGCTCTAGATGGAAATGGGAAGAAATCCATACCAAGAGAATTCGTGAACTAAAGCAAGTCTGCAATAGCTTGCCAAAACTCGCGATACCTCAGGATGAGGATGAGCTGGTAGTCTACACAGACGCCAATGATTTTCGATGGGCAGGAGTGCTCATGAGAAAAACAACTACGGGTCAAGAACCTTGTAGATACACAGGAGGGTTGTTCACTGAACAACAAGCCAAACTTTGGCATATTAACGAAAAGGAATTCTTTGCATTATGGAAAACATTTAAAAAATGGCCCTTTATTCTTACTTGCAAAGAAATTTGTATTAAAAGTTGATAATACTAATGTTAGAGCTTTTTTAAAAAATAAACTTGAATGAAAAATTGAAAAAGCTCGTATTATCAGATGGCAAGCTGAATGTCAATATTATACTTATGATATTGATGTTATAAAATCTCATGAAAATGTTCTTGCAGATTTCCTAACGGGAGATGGAAGCATTTGAAGCTGATTCCATCATTACGAGATTCAGGCACATCAGAGAAAACCTAGAGGAGCTATCGAAGCATTTTGGACAGCTCGAGATCAATGCACGAGCAGCTGGCCAAATACAACAGAGCGATGTGGACATGGTCCGCAACAATATACGAACCCTCCCATATAGCAATGACAGCACTATGGGAAACAGTATTAGAGCCAATCAGGAAAGCGTCAGCTTCCCTGGTAAACAAAGAGAAATGTGCCCAAAAAGCTAAAGTGGTCACATATGAAGAAGCAGATTCAAGCACTGCTTCAAAGGAACCATTGTCGGATACCGACAAAAATGTTGAGCAAGAGGAAAGTCACATTTCCGAAAGCTCAAGTCAACCCACTGCCTCTGGGGTGAAAGAGGAAGAAATTAACCTTAGGCCAATGACAGGCACCTCTAAGGTTAATTCAGACGAGAAGATCCTATCTACTGCCTGGCTGGACTACCAAGGAAAATAGGAACAACTGGTTTCCAAAAAGGGAATTAACCCTAGCAAAACAGTAATCGAGACATCCGGGAGATACAACAGGGTATGGATGCTCGAAGGATCGAAACCAGAAGAGGTTCGAAAGTGGTATGACTTTGGAGCATTAGCATCTGTTCATACTACATCACCAGGGTTTCCGGAAATCGAAAAACTTCCGGGATGGATAAGTAGTGCGGTGCACGAATCATGGCAGAACAACCCGCACCTGCAAAGAGGAGATATTCTGGAGCTTAAGTTCATTTCAGCGGCACCGAGAAATAGTCGGAAAAGGTTCTTATCCGGTCTTTCAATTTATTAAATTACAGAGACCTGATATGATTGCCTTCAACAGAGTTAAGTCTATGGATGAGAAGGCACCATTGGTATCTTCAATCAGCGAAGATAAAATCTCCACCCGACGAGCATGGGGATTCTGGATCTGTCTCACCGAGATGGAAAAGGTTAAATATCCGTTTAAAATATTCTCAAACAATTTAAATGGATCGTTCCTGGTTAATTCTTTAACAGGAAAAGCACAGAGTTTGTGGAAACCTCATTCGAAAAGAAGAGGTTACTCATCTGGGAAAATAAGTTGCCAGCAACCGAGTCTACCAGAAAAAAAGCATGCAACATGATGCATGTTGGCCAATGGTATAACCACATATGCCCATATTGTGCAGAACAGGAGAAACCCCTATTCGGTACAAAAGATCCGGGTAACTCAGAAAAAATCCGGACCCGAACAGGACAAAGGGAAGAAACGTCCAAAAAACTTTCACAAGCCAAAGTAAGATTAGCTGGATGTAAAAGAAAGAGAGGTGTCGGCAACACCCATAATTAAAAGCCGACAAAGAAGGGCAGAGTAGCTGGCAGAAAGTGGTCGACAAGAGAAGGTGGAAAGTTGACAAAAGCCACCTAACGCAATAATTCAAAAAAGGACAATAATGTAGCCGGTGGAAATTAAGGCCAAGTGACGAACGCAGTGACGTCACAAGGATTTAGAGGAAGATTGGAATCCGGGGCTGAAGTCCGCGGGCGCCTATAAATAAAGGAGTTTGAAGCAGATGGAAGGCATCGAAAATTCCTCCCAACTCTTCAAAGTATTTGTAATATTTCTCTTTCTGCATATTTCCTTTCGAGTCTGTAAAAGTATGGGGTATTCCCCCAAGAGTCTTGTATCCTCCATGAGGAACTAAGTGTCTGTCTTCTCCGTTAGGGGAAATTATGTTTAAATAATATTTTTAATATTTCTTCAGTAAAATCCAGGCTTCCAAATATCCCAAATATCCCGATAATATAATTAAAACCCTTTATTCATATCTTGATACGTCCTAAGGCAGGAAACGAAATAGGACTGTGATGTTTGTTGCTGAAGGAGCCAAGAATCGGTGAACCATCGGTCGCGGCTGCATGGTTGAAGGAAGTCCGTAAAATCCCGGAGCTTAGGAAACCCGGCAGCAAGGCGGTCAAAGCCAAGGTATGAAGTTTAGTGCTTAATTTAATTATCGGAAGCATGATGGGCTGATATTGGACTAATGATAATGAAGAAACTAAAATCTGGGGTCAAAATGAAATAAAGTAAAAGTTGGTAGGGTTAATTGAAGTTTGAAAAAGTCAAAATAGTCTAAATGGCCTTAATTTGGTCAAAGATGGTTTCTAATGGCCTAAAATTGGAAATTGATTTCATAATGGCCAAAATGTAGAAATGGTGCCTTGTAATGGCCTAAAAAATTCATTTCCTCAATAAATAAATACTTTAAAAATATTAAATCTTTTATTCCCCCGTTACGTATCCATTTCTCAATGTTTTGTATAGCCGGTGATCCGGCGGCCGCAACCGTTTCGTAAGTATCTCGTTTAGCCGGTGATCCGGCGGCCGCAGCCGTATCTGCCATACCCAGTACCACTCCGGAGCCTCGGAAAATCCATACGGACAATCCCGAGAGAGTAGGCCATGTATCTCCCGCCGATTGGCGTAATCTTTCATCTCAATTCTCCCGTCCATTATAGGCCCGAAGAGAAAGGCTAGAGGGGCACCCTGCAGAGCACTCACCCTCCACCAAAGTATCTCATGTATCGTTTAGATTTAATGTATCGGGGTTTTTCAAAAGTTTAGATGTATCGTATTTCAAATCTTTGGTCGTTCGTTTCGAAATTTCAAAATCCTTCGATTTAAAAGTAACTTGGCGTCACAGTTTACGCCTTTTCAGTTTAAAAATTCGTTTTAAGTCCAAAAAATCTGAAAATTTCACAGTCTATGCAAAACACCCTAACGAACAACTTTCGTGCTTTAACTTTCTCGAAATAAGTTGAGGAAACATGTCAAAAATCGAGTTTAATGCGAAAACAGTTTACTGTCCCAAAGCAGATTTGTCACAGTTCGGAAAATTGGCTTTTTGACATATCAAATGGACTCCAAAAATTCTAAAATTTTAAACACATATACTAGACATGATTATCTACAACTTTCATTTAGATTGCAAAGATCAAATCGGATTACAAAATATAGAAACAGACTCACTAAGTTCGGACATGTTCATAGGCAGATTTCAAACACGTTTTGTCAAAACAGTTTCTTTTCGATGCGATTTAAAATAGCAAACATTAACGAAAATGTCTGAAATTTTTACACAACCTAGATTTATGTGTTAGGATTAAAAATCTAGTTTTGAGTTTCGCGGATTGAATCCTCGAAATATGAGTTTTGGACAGATTTCAAAAACTGCGCGTATTGGGGTTTTTAATTTCGGTTTTTACGTTTCGTTGCATTACGACTATACCGGACGCCCCTAAACCACCCGTATTGATATGGAAGGCTCAACTTACAGTGGTTGTGTTCTTGAGTCGTCCTAGGGTCGCTCGGCTTGTCCAAAAACACTACGAACGGATCCTTGTACACGTTCTCTTCCTCCTTCGATCACGAACATGATTACAAGTCCAATATTCGAAAGTTAGATTAAAAATTGGAGATAAAAACGAGTAGATGAATCTGGATACTTCTTACCAACGATCTAAGGGGTGTAAACCTTGATCTACACATTCCTATGGTCGTCGATGGTTGCCGGAAGTCGCCGGAAGTTCGTCGGAAGTTCGTCGGGAGAGTGTTTTGGCTTGGGAGAGTTTGGGGAGAGTGGAGGGAGTTTTGTGACTGATGAAAGGGTGGGGAGGCAGCCCTAAGTCGCCCTAAAAGCTTTCCCCTCGACCAAAATTTTCTTTCCATAGTCGGGGGGGTCGAATTATGGTAAGAAATCGCCGAAAACGCGTCATTTGCCCAATTCTGGGGGACCACGCGGGGTTGGCGCGCCTTTTGGCCAAACCCCGCCCGGCCAGCGCGCGGTCCCCGCCTGGACTGCGGTCCGGGCGGGTCCGTGCGATCCGATCCGTCGGGTCTTTTTCTCCCCTCTTTCGGACTTCTATCCTTCCACGTTTTCGCGCTCGATTTTCCGGGTCATTTTCGGATTATGCTTCTCATCATAAATTTATTCCGACTCAATTCGATTTCACGTCTGAAATCTTAGGTTTAGGTCCGTCGGGTTCTAAATCGTCGTCTTTTGATTTCCGTGCATCTCCGAGTTTATGGGTTCTCGGAAACAAAACTTTCTTTCCTATTGGATTAATTCCTATTTTTATATTCTAAAATTTACGGGTATTACAGACAGGGAGCTGGGGACACAATTCTTCTTCAACTTCGATGCTGGTGGCGCTAATCATCCGTGTCGCTGGGCCATGCTCCGCGACAGGGCCTGGCGACACAGTCTTTCTGGACTGGCTTCCTCTTCAGTTCGCTGTTGTGTCGCTAAACTCCCCCCTGTCGCTAGGCCATGCTCCGCGACAGGGGTGTCTAGCGACAGGGTATTCCTGGACACCGCCAAGTTGGGCCAGATGGGCCAAAACTGCAATTTGTGGACTTTTCTTTCTTTCCCCATCTTTTTGTATTTTGTGGGCTTGTTTTATTCTTTTGCCCATCTTTTTCATTCCTTTTTCTTTTCTTTTCTTTTTCTCATGTTTTTGGATTTTTCTATCATAAATGTGTAATAAAATTACATATTTATGCATTTTTCATACCAGCTTATTATTTTTACAATTATGCATAAATCAGTCCAATTCAACTGCTTTCTTATTTAATAGAAGACCGGAATGCGATCAAATGCCCGTTTTAGACACGGAAATGGATTGAAAATAATGGTCATTTCTGACCATTATCAGTTGCCCCTGCCCTTGCTTGTGGATGCACTGTTGTCGTAAAACCCTCTGAATTTACACCATTGACTGCATTAGGAACGACTGAACTCTCCATCAAAGCTGGGATACCACCGGTAATTTTGATACTTAGCCATTCAGACTATGTTCAATTTTCAATTTTGTGTGATAGGTAAACAAGGACCAAAGAATTATCTAATGTGATTTTCATATATGTAGAGTGAACAAAACTTAGTGACGAGTAACATGAGAATCTAGCCGACTTCCCAAGGTTCACCGGTTGTTTCTATTTATATAACCATGTATTGCTACTGTAAATACTGAAGCTATCCAAGAAGTTTCTGTTGTGTTGTGTTATGTAGTTTAAAAGTTTAGACGTCCTTGTTTTGATCATACATTATTAATTTGTTATTTTTGGATTTGTTCATCTTTGTTGTTCTAGGTTTTTCCATTTTGGTTGGCATTTTCAGTTGATGTTTTAAATTTATTTGTTTTTTGGTTTGGGAATCATTTAGTCTAATTTGACTGTAGGTTTGGCTCTCCCCCATTTTCCGCCTTTTCCATTCCTGTATTGTATGCCTTCTCCCAACTGTGTGATGAACGAATCGAAGTGCCTGGTGAAGCATAGGGTGTACGGGATCGTCGTTATGGTAAGTGGTTTTTGTCAATCATCTGTGGCTTTGTTTTATGGTTTCAGAATTAGATGATTTTCAGCGTTGTCGTTATGTTTGCTATTTGCATCAGTAATTCAATACTATCACTTCTCTACCCATATATGTGCAATCAGTTTGATGTTGTTGCTAAGTTCATAATATTTTCAATTTATGGCATGTCAATTTTATATATATCAATTTCCTTTTAGTTTAATTATAATTGATTTCTTTATATAAAAACAAATTATTTGTGGCATTGTCAAATATGTTTCATGCATGATTTCCCACTTTTTTGTGTTCATTAGGCTATGCTGACCTGTCGTCAAATTTTTCTTTTTCTTTTCATATTCAGGACAATGTCTTCATCATTTCAAATCTAAATACCCAGTGTTGCAGTTGGATTTAAGGTGCGCTTTATGAAATTATTGTGTCTCATTCTAATTGTATGAGTTCTAGATTACTTGATATTGATGAAGTTGCAGGCTCATATACGATCTGGTGGTTGTCATTGTTTCTGCAACTTGTGGTGGGATTGCCTTTGCTTGTGCTGGACAACCGGTCTGATTTTGAACATTGATCTTGGTTTTAATTATTTATGCCGTTTACTCTTTTTCTAATATCTGGGAATGTTTGCAGGTTCTTACTGGATATTTACTAGCAGGATCAATTGTTGGACCAGGAGGTTTAAATTTTATCAGTTAAATGATGCAAGTATGTGGTTTTGGAAGAAACCTACAAATGCTAAGTGTGCTGCCTTGCACATTTATACATCTATTTTTCTTCCTCTCTTGCACTGTGGTTGTCATAGCTATTGCATTACTTAATGCATATTTAACTTTCTCCATAGATTCTCTTGAGTTTAGTAGGCCAATATGAATTGTTACTGGTTATACAATTTTTTATGCTTTCCGTGGTGGTTAATGAATAATGATGCAACAACTATACTTTTGATGTGTCGTATGTTTGAATATTGAAACAAACAAGATACAATTTACTTCATTACACAGTAATATTTTCAGTATAGTCAGTTTATCTGTCCTAATGTAACTGATGCATATAGGTTGAAACAGTGGCTCAATTTGGTGTGATTTTCCTTATGTTCGCCTTGGGTCTGGAATTCTCTGCGACAAAGGTTAGCTGTTGCATGCTGATTGATTACACATGCTTTCCAAATGTATGTATAATTCTAACCTTCTGTAAACCATTTAACTATTTCCATGTTACAGCTTCAAGTTGTTCGTGATGTTGCTGTTCTTAGAGGGTTACTCTTACTCCATATTCTCCTTTTTATGTGCCTCCGTGGCATTATAGCCTTGGTGCGTCCATGAAATAGTCATTAAATTGTATTTTGAAACCTTCAAAATGTTCAGAAAAGCTGGCTTAATCTTTGTTGAGCTCGCAAAATTGAAGATGCAGCATATCAATCATCAAACATATACTAATAATTCTATGCAAATTTTGTAACAAACAAACCATGTGAAGTTTCCTTCACGTGTTTATATGCCAATTGCTCTTTTATGGTTACAATGACATGAGAATTTTCACGGGACTTATAAGTGACTTTCAAACTTTGCAACACATGAAATGGAAACGAGATCCAGTAGATGAGCTTCACTACAGTGAACAATTCTATTGGGGTGTGTGTGTACATGTTGATATGCATGAGTATCAGGTAAACTTGAGTTGGGGTTAGAAATACATCCTCAAATATACCTAGGGTGTGGATATTGGGGAAGTTCTTTGAATCCTTGACCCTACATTGTCCTGTTGATTGAGCTTAGGGAAAATAACGGTACTGGGCTGGTTGTTCGTTTGATGTCTTGCTCATATGCTAGAAATTACATGAGAGATGGGTCAGTGTTTTGATTATTGGAGTGTTTGGGTGTGAAGTTATGTTTTATTTGGTTGAATTTGTGGGTGATTAGTAGCATCTTACTCTGTTGAACACTTAACAGTTTTCTTATTCTTATTTTTTCATCTTCAGGCTTACATTTTAAATTTCACATATAATATAGCTATTAATATATTTTCAATATGCATGCTTGGATGGGGATTTTACGAGGATTAGTTCTTTGAAGTTAGGACCTTTTATGGGTAATTACAATGGAACTGAAGGTCCTGCTCCTGTTGGTCTCAGACTTCTCCCTGTTACTCCAGTTCTTCGCCGGATTCCCCCAATTTTCTCGCCCTCCCTAGGCCTTCTGATAATGGGAACCCTCTTTCAACTATTTTTAAGTTATTTTTAACAATTGATTGATGGTAGTTGGTAAAGAAAGTATTCTTCTACTGTGTTTCTTATGCTTTTAGTAATTTAATTTTTTTGTTGCGACTTATCTTATTATTTTTTGGTGTTAAATATCTTCTTTATTTGTTTGTGTTCGTTTAGTGGTTTATAATGATAGGTTAATCTGAATCTAAATAATGTGAAGTTATGTTTTATTTGGTTGAATTTGTGGGTGATTAGTGGTGTCTTACTCTGTTAAACACTTAACAATTTTCTTATTTTTTTATTTTTTCATCTTCAGGCTTACATTTTAAATTTCACATATAATATAGCTATTAATATCTTCTCAATATACATGCCTGGACTGGGGATTTTACGAGGATTGGTTCTTTGAAGTCAGGACCTTTTATGTTCTTTCTATGTAGTTGGTTTTCCACATTTTGTGTTTGTTGCATTATAAAAAGTAACATGTTTTTGTGGTTCGACAAAGTAATTAAAGCTAATTCAATTTTTATTACTTCTATTTTTTTTGATTGCCAGACCAAATGAATAACTTGTTTGCAAAAGCTATTTTGAAGATTGAACTATGAGTTTTGGTATGGTATTTTGAAGATCTTCTGGGTTTCAGGTTTCAAAGGCTAAAGCCGGAATTCAGGAGAAGACCTTCTGCAAAGCTGAAAAGATGGTGATTTTTGTTCAAATGCATTGAGTATTGAACCTTCAAATTGGTTTGTGGTGAAATTCTTTTGCCCTTTTCTATTACAAAAACTGAAGTGAACAATTTAGGCTTGAAAACTGCATCGTTCATGCTAAAATGAGTTTTTGTAGATTTATGCTTGAGTTCTTCGATGAATATTAACTTTTGTTTCGTCATGTTTCTTCATTCAACGAAAAAAGTAAGAATAAAGGAATGCCACTTATAGTTCACTCTTAACTAAGGGCTCTTTGTTTAGTCACACATTTTGATCAATTTTTGGTGTTATAGGCTGAGGTTTAACAGCAAAGTGGAGTTCCCTCAATTTTGGCTCTTACAATACTCAAGAAGTTCAAGAACACTGTAATCATCAATGTAAGTGGCCCTTTTAATTTCCTTATTTGATATTTGGGGATGTACGTTATTAGTTTGACTTTTTATTGGTGGTGTAGTTTCTCAAAAAGAGATAGTAATCCTCTATAATAGATTTTTCGAATTGGATAGTATTAAAAAATCAGACAAGACAAGATAGCTGGAACAGAGGGAGTAAAATATAAGGAAGACAAAATCGCTCACCTAAAAAATATTTTTTATTTTCCCATGGGCAGTTGTATATGCAAAGTATGTTGTGCATCGCACAATAACTCTACTAGTATATATATATATATATATATATGTAATAAAAGCTACTTCCTCCGTATCAGTGTAATTGTTACACACCCTTTCGACACGCATGCCGATGTACATTTTTAACGGTTAATAACTTAAATTTTGTACAACGAAAAGTTATAAAAAGTTGATTGTCTAAAACTACAAGATTAGATGAATCTAACAAGATCTCACTTGACTATGTTTTTTCTTACATAACTATGATAAAAATTTGAATCAAAGTTAAACAGTGAATAGTGTAAAAAAATGATTTGTAACAAAAGGAGTGAGACGGGGGAAGTATTAAATATGTTAATTTTACTCCTAAATTGACTTAATTAAAAAAACATTATATTTACTAGGGATGACGGTAAGTCTTGGTCAGACTCGAAAACTGACTTAGACCAAGAGTTTGGATCGGGTCTTGGATTTGATTGGAACTGACCAGTGACCCATTGCCATCCGTAAGGATGGCTAGGGGTGAGAATAGGTTAGGCTACTCGACAGTGTATATACATTTCAGCAAATACTGACGGTGACACATTTTATCATAAAGATAGGACTTTTTTATATTTAAAGGCGGTTTTCGTTAATTAATACTGTAATATTTTTATTGCTCGAGCAAAGTTGACAAATGTGCTCCTTCATGCTCTATACTTCCTCTGTTCTCTTTTAAATGCACAATTCCTGCATTTCACGCCGTACAAAACACATTTTTAAAGGTTAATAAATCAAATTGTACATAAATAAAAATTATAAAAATTTGATATTCTGAAACTACGTGATTAGACGAATCTAACAAGATCTCACTTGACTATGTTTTTCTTATATAACTATGTTAAAAAAATTAATCAAAGTTACTCAATGAATAGTGATTAATATGCAAATGGATCACTTATTTGAAAATGGAGGTAGTATAACTCTATGTAATTGGCCACATCTCTCCCTTCCTCGACGGATGTCTACAAGCGTGAAAGAAGTGGAACCTTATGCGTATTTCAGCGACGAGCTGTGTGTATTTCAGCGAGATACTATATAATATTTCTATGACATGCCATAGTATTTTTCAGCGATAATCTTGTGTATATTTTTCAACGACTTGATATTATACATTTTTTGGACAACTTTACTCTTTTTCATTTTGAAATGTTGGATTTAAATGAATGGTTGGATTTTGTGCCTTTGATGTGCTACGGTTTTGACTAATTACATCGTAACTATACCCTACTTATAATGATAGACAATCGATCGGATCACTCTCCTAAGATACTACCTCCGTTTTTTAAAGATAGCTACTGACCAACACAGCACGCAGTCCAATGCACAATTTAAATCATTAATAACTCAAATTCGGTAGAAGTAAAAATTCTAAAACTTCGGTATTTAAAAACTACAAGATGAGACGAATCTAACAAGATCTCACTTAGCTATATTTTAACTTGTATATCTATGATAAAACTTCAAATCAAAGTGTTTAGGTGAATAGTGTCAATTTTACCAATGTAGCTATCTTTTCTAAACGGAGGGAGTATTATATTAAGAATTCCCACTTTTCTAGGAAATTGTTTGAACAATATTTTCTTAATGTATACTTTGCCAAGAACCTGAAAACGAAGGAATTTTCTGCATAACTATTTGGGTTTCCTCTCTTAATCTCATGTTTTCAATGTAAAACTAAAAGACATGAAATTCAACAAACTGGTACTAATGAATAGTGAACTCTCTAGCAATTATTACGCACAGTTAGGTCTGAACACACACACCGTTTTTTTAGTTGGGACTTTTCCTGTGGGTTCGGTTCATGTTAATCCAAGCCAAGTCCAAGTCATTGTCACACCCCTTTTGCAAGTATTAATCAAAGATTAACTACCAAATTAAAAATAAAATCATTAAATAAAACATCTTCTGACCATCTTATTAAAAAGTAGTACATTCAAACAAGGGTATGTAAGGACATAGAAATACAGGTCAACTAGGGCGGCTGAGGACCCTCATATCCAATACCCCGGGACCTCAAACACCAGATCAATCCACACCGTCCATTCATGGGTCAATCATACCGATGACAATGGGTCTATCCATTAATATCGAAGACCCAACCCGATGTACCAGTTCGATTCAGTTCGCTTCTGTGTCTGATTTGGATTAATTGTCATCTTCTTTAGAGATATCAACTAGTCAGTTTCGAACCCATTTACAACAACTAAGACCCAACCTAAATTTGAACCTCATTCGGGTCTGGATTCTGACCCAAAATCCATTGGCATCACTTGTCAATTTTCAATACCGAATTTGGTCTTCCAGTTCGGGAACTCCCCACTACCCAATCTAAACCCTTTTGGTTCCCATCACCAAAATTATACTTCCTCTTTATTTATTTATTTTGGCAGTGCAATGTATGTTTTAACTACTTACAACTCAAATTTGTTACAAGCAAAAATTATAAAAGTTCGATATTTAAAAGCTATGAGACGAGACGAGACGAATCTGACAAGACCTCACTTTCTTCCATGATTTTTAAAAAGAAAAAAAGTTTGAATTATTAATGATTTAAAATGTGCATTGGATTGCGTGCTGAGTGGGTCCGTAGCTATCTTTAAAAAACGGAGGAAGTATTAACTTGTATAACTATGATAAAACTTTAAATCAAAATGTGAGTATGAATGCCCAAACATAATGAGAAACAATAAAAAACGGTGTGAGTATAAAAAAGAGTTCCAAAAAGAACACAATTGAAAAGCCGTGTGTTTATTTAACCTTTCTTTCGATACAAAACCAGACAAACACTAATCTCCGAAGCTACCAATATTTGAGAAGAATCATCATCATATATTATGCCCACTTCAAAATATATATTAATTTAAATGTAGTACATATATAATAGTCGTGGTGTACGTGCATCTATTCCAAGTCTGGGTTCTGCAGGCCTTTCAATATTCAACAACCCAAACTTTTTTTCTTTTTAAAAATCATGGAAGAAAAAAGGCAAAAACAATTCAAAACATTTGACTGCCCACAAAGAACAGAAAAACAAAAACCTGCTGCTGTTGAACTTTCGCAGCCAAATGAAAAGAAATGAAATCCCAACTCCCTTTCTGACACAGCAATCCCGAATCCCAAACAAGACATAATCAGTTCTCAGGTGTTTTTTTAGTATCATGTCCGAAGAAGAAAACGATCAACTCCTGTTTCTTGCTGCTCTTGCCTTGTTGATCCTCATTCCAGGTAATTAATTAATTAATTATCTCTGATTTCCCTTCTCCGTTTTTGACTCGGTAGTTGTTTGGCAGAAAGTTTGCATCTTTGTTACATATTTATGTATTTTGGTAACCAAACAGGGAAATTTGTGTTTGGGGATACCCTGGAGACAGACAGGGAAGTCCTCCTGGGGCTGAGGGCGTTCCTGGAAAAGGACAACCCTGTTGAGGTGAATCAGGGCAAATATAGAAAGTGGGATCGTGGGGAAAACAGCAACGTGTCCCCGTGCAGCTGGCCGGGAATCACCTGCGATAATTCGACGAACCGTGTGGCGCAGGTGGATTTATCCGGCTGCAACATAGCCGGTTCCGTGTTCCCGAACTTCTCCGCACTGACAGGGCTGTCGTATCTCGACCTGTCGGGGAACACCATTGGTGGATGGGTGCCTGAAGACTTGGGTAACTGCAAGAATCTGAGATTTCTAAACCTGTCCCATAATATCATCGAAGGCCGTCTGAATTTGACTGGTTTGGAGAACCTGGAAGTTCTCGATTTGTCGCTTAATAGATTCCAGGTCGATATCAGCTCCGTCGTGCCCTTTGATTGCAGCAGATTGGTGGCAGCGAATGTTTCGAACAACAGTTTTACGGGCGAAGTTGGAGGGATTTTTGGCAATTGCAAGAGTCTCAAGTATCTTGATCTCAGCTCGAATCAGTTGGCGGGAGATTTGTGGCCTGGATTTGATCGGATAGAGGATGTATCCCTGGCAGATAACCAATTTTCAGGCCGATTGCCGGAGCTGATTTTTAGTCCGAATTGCGGCCTGCGGACCCTGGATTTGTCGGGAAATGACTTCTCCGAGGAATTTCCGGTGGAAATTGCGAATTGTACATCATTGGAGAAGTTGAATCTGTGGGGGAACAAGTTTACCGGGAAAATCCCTAAGGAGATTGGCTTATTGTCTAATGTATCGGCCTTATATTTTGGAAGCAACAAGTTTTCGCGGGAGATTCCAGACACGTTGTTAGGGCTTAACAAGTTGATGTTCTTGGATTTAAGTGGGAACAGTTTTGGCGGGGACATACAGCCGATTTTCGGGCAGTTTAAACAGGTGAGGTATCTTCTGCTACACAAGAATTTGTACACAGGAGGGATGATAACATCGGGAGTTCTTAAGCTTCCAAATGTGGCTCGATTGGATTTGAGCCACAACAACTTATCTGGTCCATTGCCTGCCGAGATATCCGAGGCCAGAAACTTGACGTTCCTCATTCTTGCCTATAATCAATTCAATGGAAGCATACCAAGTGAGTATGGAAATCTGACAGGGATACAGGCAATCGATCTTTCGTTCAATAGTCTTACGGGTCGAATTCCTTCAAGCTTTGGTAACCTGAGGTCACTTCTATGGCTAATGCTGGCTAACAATAAGTTAACAGGCGAAATTCCACCGGAGTTAGGGAACTGCAGAAGCCTAATGTGGTTGAACTTGGCGAATAATCGGCTGATAGGGGCGATACCCCCTGAATTGGCACGAATTGGGAACAATGCAACGGATGTTTTCATGCTTAATAGGCGGAGTGCCAGGATGCCTGCTGGCTCGGGTGAATGCCTAACAATGCAGAGATGGGTGCCGGCGGATTATCCTCCTTTTAGCTTCGTGTACAATCTTCTTACGAGGAAGAAATGTCGCGAGTTATGGGACAACATCCTCAAAGGGAATGGTCTGTTTTCCGTCTGCCAACTGGGTTCGAACGTCAGGAGGACTCAGGTAACAGGCTACGTTCAGATTTGCGGAAATCAGCTGTCGGGTGAGATACCGAAGGAGATGGGAAATATGCAGAACTTCAGCATGTTCCATATGGGGCACAATCAGTTAAGTGGCAAACTACCTCCAGAGATAGGGCAGTTGCCTCTAGTGGTCCTCAACATTTCTACTAACAAGTTTTCGGGTGAGATTCCGGTGCAGGTTGGCAACCTTAAGTGTTTACAGAACCTCGATTTGTCTTACAACAACTTCTCGGGGGCATTCCCCGCGAGCTTGAACAATCTGACTGAGCTGAACAAGTTCAATGTTTCGTACAACCCGTATATATCTGGCTCTGTCCCGGGAACAGGCCAGCTAGCCACGTTTGAGAAGTGGTCGTTCTTGGGCGACCCTCTTCTCCGGCTCCCTCCATTCATCACTAACACGAGCAATAACACGACGTCAGGAGATAAGGGAATCGAGATCAAGAATGGTAGAGGCGGTGGCTCATTTTTAGTTGTTTTGGTGTTGGTGCTAGCGTTGTTAGTCAGTGGGATTGTGATACTCATCTTGTGCATCCTCATGAAGAAACCAGTTGAGTCTCGAGGATACTTGCTCGGTGATCTTAAGGGCCATCGTGAATTTGCGTTGAGCTCGGGTGATTCCTCACCGTGGCTATCCAACACGATAAAGGTTATCCGTTTGGATAGGACTGCATTCACTCATTCGGATATCTTGAAGGCTACTAGAAGCTTCTCTGATGAAAGGATCATTGGCAGGGGAGGGTCCGGGACGGTATACAGGGGAGTGTTGCCCGATGGCAGGCTTGTCGCCGTGAAGAAACTTGCATCTAATGGGCTAGAAGGCGAGCGCGAATTCAGGGCAGAGATGGAGGTTTTAAGCGGAAATGGTTTCGGTTGGCCTCATCCGAATTTAGTCCCGTTGTATGGATGGTGCCTGGCAGGATCGGAGAAGCTACTCGTGTACGAGTACATGGAAGGTGGAAGCCTAGAGGATCTAATCACGGACCGGATACGCCTTGGCTGGCGGAGACGGGTAGAGATCGCGATAGATATTGCTTGTGCGCTAGTTTACCTCCATCACGAGTGCTACCCAAGCATTGTCCACCGCGACGTGAAGGCGAGCAACGTGCTCCTCGACAAGAATGGCAAGGCACGCGTCACGGACTTTGGGCTTGCCAGGGTGGTCGATGTGGGGGGCACCCACGTGAGCACGATGGTGGCTGGCACTATTGGCTACGTCGCTCCCGAGTACGGGCAAACTTGGCAGGCCACCACAAAGGGCGACGTGTATAGTTATGGTGTCCTGGCCATGGAGCTGGCCACGGGGAGACGAGCTGTGGATGGAGGAGAAGAATGCCTAGTCGAATGGGCCAAACGAGTCGTGGGAGACCGAAGAACAAGCTCCAATGACCGGGCAGCCATCCCCGTGTCCTTGATGGTGTCGGGGCTGGCAGAAGGCGCGGAGAAAATGAACGAGCTGCTGCAAATCGGGATCTGGTGCACGGCGGAGAGCCCACATTCAAGGCCTAATATGAAGGAGGTTTTAGCCATGTTGTTCAGAGTTTCGTGTAGCCAAAAGTATCCTTCATCGGCAGATGGTTCTCCAGCATGATTTTTCTGTGATAATGAATGTTTGAAAGAGGGGATAGAGTACAGGACAGGACAAGATAGTGCCTTTGTATAGGATTTCTTGGGTTCATTCTTTTGTTTTGTAATTAAACACACAGGGCAATTTTTGTTTGAAAATACACCTGATTTGATTCATACTTTTATGAAAATATACAAATTATGCAACCATAATTAAGTATCTTAGCATGATAGCATTAATGTAATAAGTACTTCTATGTATTGTGCATGAGTTCCAAACAAAATTGATTTATTTATGATTCCATCATTCCAAGTGCATACGCAAAGCAAGGGCAAAATTAATGATGCAGCCCCCCCTTCAAGCCAGTCGAATATATGAATAAAATTAAATAAATACTAAGAACCAATTGCATGAGTTATAAGATCAGAGTAATTACAGCAGTAATGCACATCTATGCCTGCAACAGATCCTTTCTCCATCAACTAAAAATGGCATAAATCATTTGATTGGGTAACATAGACGACACAATAAGTTACAACAGGCAACAGCTGCCCCCTACCACAGTTTTCCGTTTTCTTTCAATGTTAGAACCTGTGTGAGGAACTTCCTTTGGTGGCCAAAAATACTGTAAAACTTGACTCAATCTCCTTTGCGGAATTCCATCCGAATATATAACACCCTCCTTTATCCATTCTTGTACGTAGCATGTCCCAACATTTAGCACTTATTAAGCCACTCTTTCATCTCGTTTAGACACTTGCGCGCAACTTCTCTGAATTCAGCATGATAACATCCAGTAACTAAGACATTGAATGCCCAATCATCCTGAGAAACCCCTTTCTCTAACATTAAATCAAATAGTATAGCTTTATGCTTCCTTCATCTGACGTGCTTTAATATAGGCATCAATCAAACAATTAAATGTCCTCTCATCACCATTTCATCAAACAAATAAAAGCCCTAGCTTCCTTGAGCCTATTGCTCTTCAGATAACCATTGACCAAAATAGAAAAAATTGATCATATTTGGTTCTGATCCAATTTTCAACATCTCATCCCTCAACTTCATTGCTACACCAAGTTTTGCCCTTGGCACAAAATGCATTAATAAATAAAGTACTACTACTAGTATATGTGATCACATCTGGTTTCACGCGCTGCCTTCTCATGTGCTTGTACGCTTCAATGGCAGCAACAAAATTATGGTTCTTACAAGTCACATCTGGAACTATCCCTCCCATATACCTGTATATCCTGTACTATCTCATCCGCCTTGTTGACTGTATCGCTCATGGAATTCAACTCCATGGCTCTAATCAATCCAGAACCACCATTACATGAGTAATCAAATCCGTCCGAATTCTCCTCCTATTCATTTCTTTATACACAAATTCCACATCCCCAAATCTGGGTTTCGCGACCAGTGCAGTCAGAACTCAGAAGGGAGTTGCACGAACCAGCAGATAATTTAAACCCATAATCCTCGGTGTTAGAAAGAAGATCGATGTAGGCTTCAACGCAAAAACCAAGTAGAGTGGTTTTTTTTTTTTTATCAAATTAAACATAAATAAACATCCGGAACAAGAATCCAATTCTCCACTCAACAATCAGAGACAGAGAATATCCTATGCACAAAAAAAAAAAAAAAAAAACCAAACCCTAACTTGTCAAATAATCAAACACCATTATTACAAATCCTATCATAGCATTTCCTCCCCAGTCTAACACAATCCAACTAATGCAAAACCTGCGCATTAGGATATCCCGCTCCAAAACCGCATCAGTCACCGTGATCTGAACCTTTCCCTCTGAAACGAGTAACCCTACCCCGAACCCTAACCACCACACCCAACTGAATCTCAGAAGCCATCTTCAGCGCTACTTGAGCAATTAAACGAACAACTGAAGGGTTACGCTTGGAGAAATAGGGAGAAGTGAGTTGATTGAGCCAGAGGATGCAAGGGATGCAGCAGGTGCCATCGTCCACAATGAACCTGAGGAATACAACAATAGGAATACTAGGGATAGAAACCTTTCTCTCTTTTCAGTCCATTTAATCTGCAACCATAAAGGTGAACTCCCTAAGCTTGGGCTGTTGCCATGATGGATGTGGTATTCCACTTGGTTGACAGCAGGAGGAACACGAAAAAATTCCAGTAGATCCCTTAGCTTCTTAGTTGAAAAGTTGCTAAGCCCAATGGCCCTGGCTTTGCCAGATTCATAGAGAGATTCCAAGACTTCCCATGTGCCGGGTATATCTGTGGGAAGAAGTGTCTCGGAACCAAAGCCAACAGATCCCTCCTTCTTCCGCACGGGCCAATGAATAAGGTATAATTCTAAATAATCAAGTTGCAACTCTTCATGTGCTTGATCATGGTTCCAGAGTTTAGATGGAATGAAGAAATCCTCCGGCTGGACAAATCCTTCATCAAACAACTTCTTGAGAACCGCACCATCAGGGGGTAGGAAGAGCAGGGTAGAGTCAGAGCCAATCGGGATTGGGAGAGGAATGAGCGGATGTGGCTAGGCCCGCCTGAAACCCTCCAATGCAATGTCCAGCTTCCCAATGTACGCACATTCCAACAAAACATATCAAAAACACATCCGTAATCACGCGAATTATCACCGATAGCGAGAAGGGCCTCAGAAAACTTACAAATCGAAACAGAGGCTTCTTGTTCCACAAAGAAATGCATTATCGGCTTATCGGCATGATCGAGGAAGGCCTTCGGCCATTTATCAGATACTATAAATAAAAATCTTGGCGTAATCTTCAACCGAGTAGATTTGGCTCGATTCACCTTGGGACCATATGACGAAGAAAGCAGTGTGGCGAGAGATGGAATTTTGGGATTGGAAGAGGCGGCAAAGTAATTCGCTGAAGCCGATGGATTGTACAACTGGTTTGAGGCGTTTCCAATTTCCAGTGGAGACGATAGAAAGAATTTGTTCGGATGAGAAACCTGAGTGGCCTGAGAACAACAAACGAGGCGTGGAAAGCGCATTAAGCGTAGGTGGAAGCGGCGGCGGGGAGTGGTGAAAGGATTGAACCGGCTTATTGTGGTAGGCAGGCAGGTAGGTCACACATCGAAGTGCAGACTGTAAAAAGAAGACAAACTGTGTGTTTCATAAATGATAAACAGCTTACAGCACGTTTTAGCAAGTAAAATGCGACTCTGTCAGAAAACAAATTAGGGCTACAAGGTTCAAACTTTCAGAGCAATTGGAAACTTTTGGTCGTTGGGAATGAGAGGGGTGTTGCACGATAACACTCTTGTTCAAATGAATCTGGTGTTCTGCATGTCGTAGCGCTTTAATTCGTTTCATTGTGGCGTGTACCCGATTGCATTATTTTCTCTGAATGGCCTAGCAGTTTCTTGATTTGGGGGCTTTCATATGGCCGTGGTCTTCGAGGTTTTTGGTCTTTTTAGGGTTACGGGGCTGTTTATATGAACGATGAACTTCCTGCCACGAAGTTTTGTGAGAGGATTGATATGAGACTTTTAGGAGTCTGATATATGTATGGTGTTGGAGGCAAATTGTGGGCGTTGCCATTTTTGGTGAATTTCTTAGCAAAGTTGGATATATTTTGATGGATTTGGGATTTCCATTGAAGCAAAACTAGAAATTTGTATTTGGTTGGAGCTGCTTAGTGCCATTATAATTCAACGTGCAGGGAGACGAATTCAGTGACTCCTTTTTTTTTTTGGCCAATATAGTTTTTTGAGCTAAAGAGGAGAATGAAGTTGCTATTTGCCTCTGAACTGTATTTGAGAGGAGAAGTCATTGTATGTTTGGGTAACAATCTCCCCTTTTGGAATCTAGTCACATTCACTTATTTAGGCATCCTCTTTCTGTCTGTTCTGGTAGTCTTACATTAAAAGCAGTGAAGTGTTTCCTATTTATGTTATGCACATCTTATGAGTAAAACCAATACTTCTTAATGAGTAAAAGTAGTGAAGTAAGTCTTATCATCAACTTGTTCTACAATCGTAGCACAAATCTCATCAAATCACAGAATTGTTATTCTTAATGTCTTGGATATTTTGAGCCTGTGCACATATGGTTGCTCCAATTTATATAAAACTTATTGTAGTTTATTGAAGAAAAATAGAATTGATGTAGATAGATACATTCTGAAATTGATTTAATGAGAATGCTAAGATGCAAGCTTTGTTATGAGATGCATTTAAGTCTATCACACTTGTAATTCAGGCTGTTAGTGATGCAATGGAGCTATTACAGTTCAAGTTGTGAGGCACAATCTTTTAACCATATACTGTGGCTGCAGGTAAATGGATGGGAATATATCTTCTAATAGCACTGTTTTCATCAATGATCGATATGGATTGATCAGTGACCATGTATTGCGGTTGAGTAATTGTTTCCGTATAACTGTTATAGTATATTTCTTTCGCTCAAAATTATATCTTGTTCATAGATCTTAAGAGAGCAAAAAAAAAGATGGGTTGAAGCATTTCCATTGCTCTTATTTTATTTTGGCATTTACAAGAGTGCACTTCAGTTGCTAATATAGTAAACCAACAAATGGATATGCTTGCAGTGGCACAAAGATCAATATGAAGCCTGCTTGTTTTGCTATGGAAACTCACCATGTTCAAACTGAGTGAAATGCGGGCTACTATAAGCAACTTGAAGCATCTCTTGATCTTCTTCATAAGATTCTCGATAGGTCTCCAAATTGATCTCTGTGTTTCGTGCAACTGAAGAGCAGAGTGTTTTCCGCCAGTCCTCTAAATGTGGAAAATCACTGAAGTCTGCATATTTATCAGAATACTGCAAAAGTTGAAAAGGTTAGTAAAGTTTATTGGTGTGTTTAGGAAAAGGTCCTGATGCGTTTAATGCTTGAACATTTAATTGTTGAATCTCTTGCAATCTCAGAAGACAATGAATGGCTTATCAGATCTAGGATATTTGGTTTTTAGCGGCTTCCATAATCAACTATGTGCTGTGTTTTGATTTTATGGTTTCAAACCAAGGAATTAAAAGTTGTAGATAAGGATGTATCATTTGGTGCACCATATCTAACCCCTCGCCTACTTAAGTCCATCATCAGTGTATTCTCGTTTCTGTAACAAGTAAAGACAATCTTGGAAAGCATAGTAAGTTGCTTCTAGATTTACCTTGAAACATTCAATAATAAGATGTGTGTTGTGCTTAGGGATGCCGGAGGAATCCCTTTTGTGATAAAACTCCTTGATCGATTCCATCATGTCATCCCATGATGGCAGCCTTCTTTTTCCAGACAACAGTTGAGCAATCCATTTTGCTTGAGATTCAAAGAATGGGAAATGTATAACCTACATCCAGTCATATGCCAAATTCAACCTAAAGGTCTTCAGACAACACATATTATGCTGGTGTTTCTGCATAAATGTCTGTATGCAGCTACCATTTTGATAGGGATGTACTGGTTCTGGATACTAATCATATTTTCACATCTGTGTTGATTACAATCTTATGGTATATTATTGTATCTTGCTACATAACCTGGTGTATTAGATTTTGCCGCGTAACCTGGAATAGAAAACACATTTGAAAAGACAGTAATGAATAAAACATTTACCCGTCTAGGGATGCCAATGAAGGATATAGATGGAGCCAGAGAAGGAGGAAATGTATGCTCATAAAGAGGTCCCACCCTGTCGTCATCTATCGCTACTATTCCTTTCGTGTCGAGAAAAGGGAAGGAATAAGAGTACCTGCAGAAACACACAAAAGCTTAAATTAGATTTTGTTAAAACAGAACATGTTGCTTTCAACTTAGTTATTTCAAATGTAAGTGTTAAACTGATTTCTGCTTTTCAGGTTCAGCACATTACCCTGTGCAGTATATTATAGAGTCAGCAATTGTCCATGAACCATCCGTGAATAAAACCCTTCCATCTTCATGCAGTGACTCTATCTGCAATGTGCTAGATATTAATTTATCACTACTTGGCATTTTGGTCACTCCAAACCTCCTTCACTTTTGGTGAATACATAACTCCGTGAATTGAAAGATAGATTTTACAAACCTCTGGACGAAGGTGTAGATTCTCGTATTTACAGATTACTTTTGATAGGCCTTCTGATATACTAGGGGACTTGGAACTCAGGTGAACCTCCTTTGCCATATTTTTTACTAGCTCCATTGATATGTCCTGTCCACTTAATGAGCTCCCCACAACTACGACTACCTGTTAGCACTGCTAAGTAATGAGAAGAAATTACACACTAAATAAAATTAAGTTGATAGATGAGTATTATGCTAGTGACTACAAGAAACAATGAGGTTTTGAATGCTTGGTTCTTTTGCTTTAGAAGTTGGTTGCGTGTGCCTTTAAAGCTTTGTTTGTGTGAAAGGGTTCATTAGAAGCTTTTGGATTGTGTTACCTCATTATTGAAGGGTTCTGGGATCCTGTAAATGTGACTATGCATCTGCCTTCTCTTCCATGAATCCATTCCTGCAGAAATTCAAGATTAGCTCACCCAAGTTCCTTTCTTGATACATGTTATGTTGGACTTGAAATATGATCATGGCTAAATTTTAGTACCTTTTATTTTTGGCAATCTGGGGTGGGAATAGTGGCCGGTGGCGACAACCACTGCATCGTAGACTTCCTCCACTGCTTTCTCAGCCGCTTTGCTCTTCACTACCCACTTGAGGTCTCTGGCCGGAACAGGGTAACGCAACATCTCTACACTCTCTACTCGAGTGTTGAATCTTATCACCTCTCTTAATTTGAACCTGTCACAGAAGTCTTGCAGGTACAGTAAAACTTCCCTGTGGCCAGGAAACCTCCTCCCATCCCTTCCTTCCTTGACTACAAAGGGGAAATTGGTGTACCCCATGACCTCTCTCGGGGAAGCCAACCTCAATGATGCATATATGCTGCTGTGAACCTTCATGAAGCTATGTTTCCCCATGGGATGCTCTTTCTCAATGTTGGGATCATACAGCCACTGCCCTCCTACATCATGGTTTTGCTCAAGAACTACTACATTGTGGCCCTCTCTTTTCAGCTCCCGGGCGGCAACCAGGCCGGCAGGCCCTGCTCCGATCACACAGGCTTTCTTTGATGAGGCTTCTCCAGAAACCATGGTAAGTATCTCTCTCTCTCTCTCTCTCTCTCTCTCTCTCTCTCTCTCTGTTATGGATAATGAAGAATATCATAATCTGTTTTGTTGATGAGATACGGTAATGCTGATGAGGTTCATTAATGGGAGTTGCTTGTTTGGTAGCTAAAGGAGAGACAAACAATAATATCATACGTACATGACAAATTTGATGACTTTATTTGTTTTATCCTTTAAATGCACATAGGGCTCTTATTGGAGTTGGCTCTTGTTTGGGGCTATTTAAATGGTAGAGCCTACCTCATAAATATGTCATGGGCGATAATTATTTTGAATCAGCTTATTTTTGAGGTCAAATATGTTTTTAAAAAAGATAAAATAACTTAAAACAATAACCAATTAATTTTTTTGTATCTGTTACAAGAGTAGCATTTTAGATTTTAACTTATTATAGTAAAAAAGTTAGCTGTTAACATATTCTTGTCTTCCAGCATTCAATATATACAGTACTTGTATCGTAAAGTAAACTCTAAAGAAAAGCTAATATTTAAATTTTAATTCTAAGTTTTAAATTGAAATTTTTCTCAAATTCTATTTAGCTAAGAATTAATCTTTTTTTTTTTCACTTTTAAATTAATACACACTAAAATTCTCACAAATCAAACCTATATCAATCGTCCAGCTGGCATATTTCTTTTCTAGGAATTTTTTCCTTGCGTCATTTCTATTGGCTATTGCTCTTATTAACAAGTCATATAAAACAAATACTCCCGCAAAATATGACTCGTTTCCTAAATAATTTTTTTTGGGGGGGTGGTGTGTTATTGGTGTTTAAAATTTTAATAAATATTGACTTGGTATAAATATTTAATAGAGAAATATATTCAAGTGCGATTTTGTTAGAATCGTCTAGGCATCTAGTTTTAAAATATATATTTTATATAATTTTTATTTGTACCCAATTTTAAAGAAATGCAAAGGATTTGTTTAGAAAAATAAATGTGTATTGGGAGTTGTGCAGAATAGTAAATTTATTACTTTTAATGGGATTTAGAAACTATTAAGATTTTAATTATATTTATATTAATTTAATTTATCTAAGAACGAACAGTGGTCAAATTTTGCGGGACACCGAAAAGGAATACGAGTCAACTTTCATGGGAGGGAGAGAGTATCATATACTCCCTCCGTCCCACTCCAAATGTCTTACTTACTATTTTTTGATGTCCCATTACAAATGTCTTCTTTCTATAAATAGAAATAATTTTCCTCTCCAACAACTATGTGGACCCCACTATATACTCACAAACCAACTCTACCTTAATTCCCGTGCCCAACAGTAACAGGACACTTGGGGTGGGACGGAGGGAGTAGTATTTAAGTTTGTTCCTTTGGACACTAGAACACTCCTGGGTTTAGATTTGGGTATGAATGTATGAATGATTAATTTAATTATTTTTTCTGGATTTAAATTAATCTAATCCCATGAATATATTTTATTAATTAATGTATAGGCTCAATCACAATCCCTCCAAGTGAATCTTTGATAAATTAATATTAAGGCTAAGGATCAATCATCAATCCCTCAAATTGAATCTTTGATAAATTGATATTAATTAAGACTAATCATCCAAAATGAATAATGTCCTAGTTAGTGTATTATTTTAATATAATTATGTACTATTTGAATTGGACTTGATTACTTTAAAAATGATTTATATTTGTATATTTTAATTGAATTCATTTGTCTTTTTCGTATTGATTTCAAATTGTACTTAAATAATAATAATAATAATAATAATAATAATAATAATAATAATTATTATTATTATTAGTATTTCCCCGCCCAATGGGCGGAAATTATGGACAATATGTTCAACTTTTATTATGTCGATTACATTCCCCGACCTCCTTAAACTATTTTAAGCATTAGATGAATATTATACTTGCCTAGAAATCGACCAACATATGTCATTACCAATATTTATATATTACAATTTAGTATCTTAAAAATACTTATACTACAAACAATAGTTGAATGGACAAAAAAAATTAAAAAGCAAAGATAAAAACATTTCTACTCACGATTCTAATTTCATACATTGACAAAGAAAGTAGTGAAATCGTATTGTACTCGATAATTGATTATTGATATTGATTCATGCCCTAAAGTATTGAGATATTAGAAATTTCACAAAGATGTAGATATTTCCAAATTAAATTAGAGAATATAAGAAATACTCTTGTAAATGAATCCATTGACAAATTAAAATGACTATAGTTTCATCAACTTATTGTGGTATTTCAATTTATCTAATTTAGTTAATTTATCTAATACAAATATTTTCTATTCATTAATGAATATAATATCAATCTATAAAGTACTTATTAATAATTTACTATATATTCTTTAACTATAATTTCAATTAATAGTGTATTGGTTAAGAATTATAACAAATATTGAAATTATATTTAAAGAGTAAATATAATATCAACCCATAAAGTTTTTGTTACATCCTTTATTTGGTAGTATTCTTTATCTATAATAATTAATGAAATTAAATTATCTAATATGAATTTCGCTCGAATTTGGTTCTCCTATATTTTGAAAGTGCATTGTGTTTTGTTTTGTTTTTTAATAATTCCTTCATTTGTATAGTAAAAAATGGATTGATTTTTGCTACTGTTTATTATTCAACTATTAACCCATAAAGCTTTTGTTACATCTTTTGTTTGGTAGTATTCTTTATCTATAATAATTAATGAAATTAAATTATCGAACGTGAATTTCGCTGAAATTTGGTTAGGAGTGAGGAAAACTCGACTCGATACTCGATTAGACTATTAAATTTTGAAAATATACAAATAAAAAACTATTAGATACAATTTAAGCTTTATCAAGCCTAACAGTTTTATATTTTGCAGTATAATAAGTAAAACTGCCAATTTAAATTCAAATTATATACTATATAGCCTAGTTAAATTCGGGTTTGAACTTTAGATTTTATTACTGTTCAGGCTCGATACTTGATACTCGATCACCCCTAATTTGGTTCTCCTATATTTTGAAAGTGCACTATGTTTTGAAAGGAATTGACTTTTGGTGTTGTTTATTTTTCAAATTTGACTAATGCTTATAAAACATACTTCTACCGTTCCTAAATAAGTGCTACGGACCCATATTTCACGCAATTCAATACACATTTTTAATCCGTAATAACTCAAATTTCATACAAGTAAAAATTATGAAAATTTGATATTATAAATCTATGCGATTAGACGAATCCAACAAGATCCCACTTGACTATATTTTATCTTATATAATTGTATTAAAAAGTCGAGTCAAAGCTACTTAATGAACAGTAACAAAAGTCAAAACGTGTCATTTAAAAAGGAACGGAGGTAGCATATAAGAAAAAACATAGTCAAGTGAGATCTCGTTAGATTCGTCTCATCATGTAGTTTTAAAATATCTAATTTTTAGAATTTTTTCTTGTACACATTTTAAGTTATTGATGAATTATTGATCATTAGAAATGCGTATTGGATTGCGTGCAGAAAGTGAATGTTGATGAAATATGTAGATTACTGTTCATAAGGGGATTTTTGTGAGAGAGAATTGATAGGTTACTTACTGTCACTACAAGAAAATCGCCCATGGGCGACGAACGGGGGCGAGGAAACGAAGATTCGTCGCCCCGGGGGCGAGGACACAGGCGATGAAATGTCAATTTCGTCGCCTATAGAAATTTGATTTTTTAATTATTTTTTTTTTCCCGTAGCGAGGAAATAGACGAGAGTTTGTTATTTCGTCGCCCCTGGAGCGAGGGATAGGGCGAGGAAAAGGCCTTTGTCGCCTTCTATTTGGGTTAAATTATGCCCTAGCCCGCGCCTATACAGAACATCTCACACCACGCACACGACTCCCTCCCTCTCCCCCCTTCCCTCCAAGTCCGAACCAGTCGCACCAAGGCGTGCAGCCCTCGACCACCGGCGGCTCCTGCTACCGGCGACGGACGGGCAACTTCCGGCTTGCTCCGCCCTCCTTCTCTTCGTCTCCAGGTAACTCTTCGATACCTTCTTCTTGCTCTAACTTTGTCTAATACACCATGCCGTTAGATTAATCAGGGTTTTGGATTAGTGTTGGTTATTTGGCCGATCATTACTATCAATAGTGTTTTGGGTGGTTGCATTGTCAAATTTTGTTGATTTAACATACTTGCCGCCCACTGTTCGCCTCTTCTTGCATACACCATGCCGCCCGCTGTTCGCCCACTGTCTGAATTTGTATATAATGTTATTATAGTTGTCGTGCTGCAATTTGTATACCGTATTTTATTTATTCCGCAACCATCTATTTTCGGAAGAAGTAATGACTTTACTCCTCTCCTAGCAATACATTGAATAGCAATAGCTTTTGTTATTTTAGCATTTTTAATTGCTACATGTTCTGCAAATCTAATGGATTCATACACAACAATCCTTAATTTTAGGGAGGCTTTTGGTAAAAGTAGCATTCAGTTTCTTTCAACAACTTATTTGATTTGATTACTACACAAACTAAATAAATGGATTCATACACAACAATCTACATCTTCTGCAACTCTTGCATTTCTTTTGGTAAGAGCAGCCTGAACTACTTCAGGAGAAAAAATAAATGGCATTAAAATCACACCATTGTTGATCTTCTGTTGTTGCAGTTGTCAAAAGTCATCCCCCAAGCTCTGAAATGCACTGTGGCACTCTGATTTGATTACTACACAAACTCTTCTGTTTAGTAGTAAAATTATTTGATTTAGTGAACCAATTAATTCAGCACATCTATAAAATCATGAGCCCCCACCCTGGGATGAAAAACAGGACAAACAAACAAAAGAAGTTAACTCACAATAGCCACCATCTGAATCTTGTTTGTGTAGCTGCCAACAGCAATTGCTGACTGTTAGCAATCAGCAATGTGGCTATGGTTTTGGATAAAAGTCTAAAACTAATCCTCAAGTACATTTCCTGATGCTTGAGCAGCATGCAGACAAATAATGTGTTACTGATCTAACCTAAATCAAGGGAAAGCAAACAGGTTCTCCATTCAATTATCCATGTCCAGTTTAAAAAAAAATAAAAATATCAGGCTTAGATTTCTACTGCCTTTCTTAGCTTGTAGCTACAACTAGTACTTCTATATCCAAAAAATGAGGTGTTTTGAAGGAAGGGAAATCGGACTCCCCTTGAGAACCATGTAAATGCTGGGAAACTTCTTTGCATCTTATTCACTTGATTAGGCTTGTTTTGTTTTGTTCACTTTTTTTTTTTGAGAAGTAAATCAGAAATATTAGTCTCAACTCCACTCTATATATATGTATGTACATTACATTGATTTCAAAGGACCAAAAAATAGAATTAAAAAGCAACAGCACTCTTAAAACTGCTGGCGGTGGGGGAAGGACAAGAACAAGCTGGAAAACATATGAGAGTAGTACTAATTAAGTAACCAGC
This sequence comes from Hygrophila difformis, assembly GCA_030278955.1. NCBI lineage: Eukaryota > Viridiplantae > Streptophyta > Magnoliopsida > Lamiales > Acanthaceae > Hygrophila > Hygrophila difformis. The sequence goes on along the minus strand of JAOANR010000005.1, from coordinate 14,561,265 downwards.
AATGCCTCCTATCAAACCCCATTAATCTCGTGTTTCATATTTATACCTATTTCTCAATGCCGCCTCCTACACTATGGTCTATGTTCATCGTGTATTATCCCCAGTAATGCAATCCTTCCCAGGCCTACTGGCTACTATTGTTGGATAAAAAACCCACCACCTCCACCTCCACCACCTCCACCTCCACATTCCAATTCCAATTCCATCATATCATGAGAAATCATTTCTTTCATAAACTGCACTCTATACCAACTACCAACCAATCACCACAACATAGTATAACTCTTAATAATGATCTAAACAGCCAACAATATCTATCATCCACACACAGACACAGACACAGACACAGCCCCTTAGTTAATTGGACCATCAAATCGCATGTCCTTCAAGCCAACCGCAGTATCTTTATGCTTCCACCTGAGTTAGCAGCCGCAATCATTTCTGATTTCTGCCTCCAGCACACGCTTGAAACAAAATGTGCATTGCTCTGCTGCTCACCATCCATGAATTTATGGCAAGTGATTGGCATTGGCAACGATCTATAATATGCATAAACCTCATTTTTTTTGTTCACTTATTACATAGTAAAGTAAAAAAAAAAAAAACGAAGCTTCTGGAGGTGGGTACTGGTGGTAAAGGTGCAATCTTTTCTCTTCTAGTCATTGAAATTATGAGTTTGTATATGTATATGGAGTATTTATTTGTATATATATATATATATATATATTTCGTTGGAGGTATATAAGAGGAGTATAATTATAGTTGAGACAAACAATAGTAGTAATTTAATTACAGGTTGCCTATCATATCAATAAAATTCCAGGAACTCAAGAGTAGTGATAGGTTTGGCGTTGGAATTTAATTATAATTCCAGTAATTTAAATACAGGTTGCCTATTATAGTTGAGACAAACAAATAGTAGTAATTTAATTTAATTCAGATTCCTTGAATGCATTAAAGTTCCTGAACTTTGTAGGATCTGTCCAACTAGAAAACTACTACTCAATAGAAACTTTTCTCAATCCCTAAATTTTAAACTTTGGAGTTGGATATATTTTAATTTAACAAAAAAATATGTTTAGTTAACCAGTTCATTGGATGAAATTCCTTTGACAGATACCATTTCGGAACTGGAAACAAACAACTAAAACTAAAATTCCATGTATGAGGCTCGCCGTTGCAGTTCTGGTCAAATAAATCATTGAAACTGTAAACTAAAATCTGTACTTCAGACTAAGTTTTATTGATTTCACACCATGTATTCCCTACTTCATGTTTTGTGAATACGGGTGCCAAAAAAAAGAATAATAAAGACACAAATAGTTCCTAAAATTTCATGTAGATGACTTGATGTTGTTACAGGTTGTGAAAATTAATATTGATGCTAGAATTTCATGTCCTTAAATAAGATTTTATGTACAAACGCCTTGGATGCAATATAATGATATTTTTTAATTAATGCTCGGAGCTGTGTTTTTTTTTTTTTTGCCTTATATGCAGTTCAAACAAATACACAAAGTGTGGAGAGTCTTCAAAAGTTGTGACCGACTGCATAAATACATTTGCTAGCAGGCTGGTAAGCAAACCATCTAACACTAAGCCTTTATATCTGTACACTGCATATACTTGCTTTTATTCCAGATGTGCTGCCATGTTTGGTAAATATTTTGTGGGAAAAAGAACAAAAGAATAACATGGTTTCTAAAAATTCAACTGCTGCGAATTTCAGTAATGGATTATATATTCAAATAGAGCTAATAATAGTTTAGAAATTCACATGTTCGAAGGGTTATAGAAATTCACATATTCGCAGGATTTGCAAAGTTTGTTTGCTCTATACAAACTACTTAACACATGTCTTTATTATATTAATTTGAGGTGTTGTCATGTTTAACATAAATATTGTAGAGGAGCAGCTCGTTTTAGCGCTTAATTATGGCAGAGTTGTGGAGGTAGTTGGGGATCCTAGAGGTATCCAGAAATTATCCCAGAATGTCGGGACCTGAAGATCGAAGCTGGATGTATGCACCTAGGTGGCCTCGAACTTGGGTTCCTCCATGGTTTGAGGTTGGTGTGGATCAGTTTATTGAATTTTGTCTAAAACATCCTGAGAAGATGAGGGGTCCCGACAAGGTGAAATGCCCATGCATGAAATGTCACAATACGAAATTCCAAACTATAGATATGTGTAAGGTGCACCTCTACAAAAATGGTTTTGTCGAGGGCTACCAGTGTTGGATACATCATGGGGAGTCCCCCGAACCACTGCCGGGTGACATTTGTGGTCCACCACCTGTTAATCCTTACAGTCATATGGTAATGGATGCCTTCGCACAGGGTCCCACACCCCTTGAAAGTGAACCAGATGGTCCATCACATCAGAACAAAAATTTTTTCGACCTCCTCAATGCCTGTACGAAAAAGGCATGGTCTGGGTGTGAATCTATGTCCCAATTGGAGTTTGTTTCCCGTATGCTAAACGTTAAGTCGGACTATAATCTGTCAGACAGATGTTTTGACACATTGATGCAAATAATTCAGGATTTATTACCCCTAGAGGATAACAATCTTCCAAAGAACTTCTACGAGACAAAGAGGATGATGTCAAAGTTAGGATTGACATATGAAAAGTTAGATTGTTGCGAGAATAACTGCATGTTGTTTCGGGGCCCTCATTTAAACGACCTGAATTGTTTGTATTGCGGTGCATCAAGATACGATACAAGAAAATTAGGGAAGGTAGCACGCAAGTACATGTTCCATTTCCCGCTGAAAGACAGATTAAAACGACTATACTTGTCTCGTGCAACTGCGTCGAACATGACATGGCATGTGGGACACAAACATGATATAGAAGGCAAGATGTGTCACCCATGTGATTCAGACGCATGGAAAGAATTCAGTACAATCCATCCTACGTTTGCAGCGGAAGGGAGAAATATCAGGTTAGGTCTTTGCACAGACGGATTCAATCCACATGGTCAATACGGGTCACAATATTCATGCTGGCCTGTGCTTGTGATGCCGTACAACCTGCCACCGCACATGTGCATGAAAGAGGAGACCATGTTCTTGGCGTGTTTAGTCCCTGGCCCCAGAAGTCCATCACAGCGGATCGATGTTTTCTTACAACCACTAATAGATGAATTATCAGAGTTGTGGACAGACGGGGTGCCGGCGTATGACATATCCTCTAATGAGAATTTTACATTAAAAGCTGCTCTGATGTGGACAATAAGTGATCTTCCAGCTTATTCAATGTTGTCAGGGTGGAGTACTTATGGTGGTTTCACTGCTTGTCCAGTTTGTATGGAGGACACGGTGGCCATTAGGCTTGCAAATGGGGGTAAACAGTCATGGTTTGATACACATAGACGTTTCTTACCAATGGATCATTTGTTTCGTGGCGATAGAGTCAATTTCACAGCAGGTAGAGCTGAGGTTCGGCCACCCCCAAGGCGGCATACGGGTTCAGAGGTATTTAGTGATATTGAGCGTTATGGGTTACTGAAAGTAACTGAGCCAGGATCGGAAGAAGTGAACACAGTGGTGAGCCAGACTTGTGGGTGGAAGAAAAAGAGTATCTTTTGGGATTTGCCTTATTGGAAGACCAATCTGATCCGTCATTGTCTAGATCCAATGCATTGCGAGAAAAATATATTTGATAACTTTTTCTTCACTGTTCTGGATGTGCCGGGTAAAACTAAGGACAATGTGAAGTCACGTATGGACTTGAAACTTTTGTGTGATCGCCCTAAACTGGATAAAAATCCGAGGAATGGGAAGTACCCCAAGGCGAGTTACACACTCAACAAACAACAACGTACTGAGTTACTCAATTGGGTATCGGAGCTAAAATTCCCTGACGGATATGCCTCAGAACTGAGACGATGTGTGGACCTAAAGCATGGGAGGTTATTCGGAATGAAAAGCCATGACTGTCATATATTCATGCAACTATTACTACCTGTTGCGTTCAAAGAAGTATTACCTAAGCATGTGTGGGAGGCAATGTCTGAGTTGAGTTACTACTTTAGATGCCTTATGACGAGGGTAATACACAAGGATGCGATGTTCCAACTAGATAGAGACATCGTGGTCATACTATGCAAATTAGAGCGAATATTTCCCCCAAGTGTATTTGATGTGATGGAGCACTTGGCCGTTCACCTAGCTCAGGAGGCAATGGTTGCTGGACCGGTACAATATAGGTGGATGTATCCACCAGAGAGGTAAATAATTCAATTATTTATATTATGTGCAGGCACTGGGGTTTGCAATATGTTCACAAGTTTCATCATATAGGGCATTACGTCGCTTAAAAAAGACTGTAAAGAATAAAGCACGCGTTGAAGGATCAATTGCCAGTGCATACTTGGTGCGTGAAGCTACCATTTTCTGTGGTCATTACTTTCAGGAAAATGTGATCACAAAACAACGAGTGGTACCCCGAAATGATGATGGCGGCGCTCGGTTGAGCACCGACTCAGTTCAAATTCCGAATGTGTTTAAGATTGTAGGAAGATCTCAAGGTCGTGAGAAGAGGCGAACCTTAACTGTTGAGGAGCGAGATGCAGCACATTCATATGTGATGATGAATTGTGAAGAGATAGCCCATTTATAAAGTATGTTCAATGTCCTTATTTTGAATTTAGGATATTATCATATATTGTATCAACATATTGCTCAACTGGTTCGCAGTTTATATAAAGCTGAAATACGGTGGGAGAATCAATGTGTTTCAGATGATGATATAAGTCGATTGGCTGCCCGTGACTTCACAAAATGGTTTCGGAATTATGTGAGTTTATAATATCAATAATCATCATAATAATAATAATAATAATAATAATAATAATAATAATAATAATAATAATAATAATAATAATAATAATAATAATAATAATAATAATATATGACTAAAACTACTATAACCTTATTAACTTTGTACCTCTGTAACCTAATATAGGCTTTGCATAACACGATTGAGGATACAATGATACAAGATTTGGCTTTCGGACCACTGAGAACATGCCATGTACACACTATGTATTTCATCAATGGGTACAGGTTTCAGATATAAGCGCGTTCATCTGGCAGAGCCACATATAATAGTGGAGTTTGTCTTCCATCCGAAGATGGAGAGTACTTTGGCCGGATTATCGAAATTATTGAGATTGAATATCCAGGCCAACCCTTGAAAAGTTGTGTTTTGTTTAAGTGTGAATGGTACGATCCCACGCCTGACGTGGGCACACGAATTATTGAAAAATATGGGATGGTTGAAGTGCATGCACATAGGCAATTGTCGTGGTATGAACCTTTCATCCTTGCTCAGCAGGCAACCCAATGTTGTTACTTGCCTTACCCTGGTGCGACTGGTGCTAGATTGAATTGGCTAGTTGTATGTACGGTTCGACCTCGTGGATGGTTCAGTCCACGAAATGATAGTACAGACTTAGATGCGTATCAATTTGAATCCGACGAACAGTTTGATGTTGAATTGCCCGATGCATCTGATAATAGAATGGCGGATGCTACACAAGGGGAATATATATCAGACGGTGATGACAACAATGGGGAGGATGAATTGGGAGACGACAGAGTATCCACTGACCCTGAAACCAGTGATAGTGATTATGGTCTGTTTAAACACATTGTGACTATTTTAAATATCCACTATATTAGTTAACACATCCATACGATAAGGAATTTTGAACAGGTTAATGTGAATGATGTATGTTAATACATATCGTAATATACATGTTAAAAAGAGCTTCTTTAACTCGCATAAGTGATATTTTTAATTGTTTCATATTTAGATGGATCGAGGTAGGGGGCGAGGACGGGTTGCACATAGACGTTATGTGGCTCGTGTTGGAGATGCATCGAGGACCACCCCTCCACCACGTCCGCTGCCGCTGCCACCGCCATCGTCGGCATCACCATCATTTATTCCACCTGCCCCGCTTAGACCTCCACCTCCAGCACCTACGCCTACACCTGCTGCAGCGCCGCGACAGCGACCACCACTTCATTCTTCAGCGCATCCACGTGGACGAGGTCGTGGACGTGGCACACAGGTCATCGATCCACCGAGCACATCCATCCCAGCCCCTCCCCCGCATCCTGACCGATCGGTGCGGCCACGGACTACTACCCATACATCGACAGCTGGAGATACTAGTGCAAACGGATCTGGTATGTTATTATATAAGCTATGTGTTCACATATGGTTAGCACAAGTATCTTTAAAGATTGTGTATGTTCATTATTTAATATAATTTCATGTCATGCTTGTTTTTTCTTAGGTATACCCGCACTGACCCCGACACATCACACTTCTGGATCTGCATGTACCCCCACACACACTCCCGACACCGGATCTGGTATGTGCAAAAATAATTGTTGTTCCTTTGCTATACATTGCTTCCATTATCCATTTTGAATATCCATCGCAATTAATAAATTTTTGATGTTCCACATGCAATCTCACAGATACACCAACCCCTACCTCCCATACTCCTGGTTCATCAGCCACACGTTCACCCATACACAATCCTCGTGCCTCATATCAGAGGCAGGGACCTATACATGCCCTCACGCATGTATCTTCATAAATTTCCCAGGAGTATGTGTATTCCATTGGTTTGGGATTAATTGCATTGCAGATAATATATCTTTTAATGGAAATTGACAGATATCCATCCAGCGGATACACTTGAGACAGATGTTCCACAGGGGCCTGCTGAGCGCCCAGTACGCGCAACACCTGCTAGCCAGCGTGAATCGGGTCGTGTTTACCCGAGGGCGTCTTCTACGGCACGACAGAGATGCTTCGTTGATGCTGGTGGCAAGTAAGTCTCGGTTCTATTTCATAGTATTAGACACTTTAATGTATGGCTTCTGTGTATGTTAATATGTATACTCAATTTTATTCGGGATGTTGTTCTGTTGCAGTATCCAGCCATCAAATCCTATATCTAGATATTCGACCACTACGATTTTCCCTGAGAGGGTGGATCCTGTACATGGTATGATATGGAGTAAGATTAGTACGGATGTATACGAGTTCTACTGGACGGAGTTCAAGGTTAGAGTATAAATTGATATATTGTTGAAAATGGCATTTCTTTCATATTTACAAATGTTGTTTGTTTATGAATGTAGAAAGCATGGTATTGGGACCCAGACACATCAGAGGCAGTTGTGAAGAAGGCTGGACCACGCTAGCAGGGAAAGCATATGGGAATAAAATTTACAGGGATCGTACTTCTAGGAAAAAGCCCTTTGAGGATTTACCGGATGAAGATTGGCAGCGGTGGCTGGATTTTTTTGATACTGATCCACATTTCGTGCGTCGCAAGCATGTGAACCGTCAAAATAGACGGTCGGGAGCTGATCCATCCGTCCCCACTTTAGGCACTCACACAGCCGGTGCTAGATCCTTTAGTCGTGTACGCGATGATCTGGTACATTTTTCTTCTACCATCAATGAAGGTGCTATTTATTTTCCTTTACAGTTTTCACTTATGGCCGATACTTAATATTTTGAAGTGTTTTATTTAGACCGCCGTTCAGGGAGGCACGCGTGCGACAATGGCTGCCACGTACGTTGCCATGCATGCCTGACACAGACGGGATGGGGCTGCTGAAGAAGAAGGCGAGATGGAGTGGGTTAACCCCACAGCTGGTGCAATATGGGTAAGATTCACAAATACATGTATTATTTCTTAGTCAAGTACTCAATTATTTCAATTTTGTTTTATCTTTGATAAATGTTAGGATTTGTGGGCCACACTAGTGGAGCGAGCCTCCCAGCAGCCCAGGGCACCAGAAGCACCCCCAGTTAATGAGGATGCCCTTTTGGTAGAGGCAGCAAGGAACCACCCAACTCGAGAGCGTTCAAGGAAATTATTCGGGTTTGGATCCCATGCTGTCGAGGCTGAGATCCCTTCACACCCCTCGACTGAGTAGGGAGAATCTTCAACGGTATGTTATGTCAACTTTTTAAAATTATTTAATTGCATAGTGTTTGTGATGCAATTGTTAATGAACAATTGTATTATATTTCTTAAGTTAATTTTATACATTGCATACGTTACAGGCACGCGAGCAGCGTGAGGGGGCATCAGAAGCAATGCTGGCTGATATTCGCCAAATTGTGGCCGACCTAAGGGCAAATGGGGACACATTGCAGGCCCTGACGGAAAGCCAACAACATATAATGGACGATATTTTAGGAATACGAGGTGACACGTCTTCAATAAGAGAATATGTTGGCATGCCTGATCCTGTGCCAGCCCAAGCCCAAGAGCATCGACCAGCACCACCACGTGGCGAGAATGACGGATCTGGAGTTGGGAGTGCAGAGTCAAACACACCCAGACTCGGTGATGAGCATGAAAATATGTGAATAATGGTAATTTTCCATAGTATGATTTGCTGAAAATATATTTAGAAAGGATACATATGTGATTAACCTGTGCATTTCTTTTTTCCAGGTAAATGATATGGATTAACTTAGGGTGTTGTGGGGAGGATATTGGTACTTATACAGCAACCATCTTTTTGGAGCATTTTATGACCGGGCCAATCACCGTGAAACTATTTTTGGTTATATGACTAAACTTTTGTTGGACATTTCAGTATCATATGCTCGTAGTAGCATCATTTTATCGTTGAATTGAATTTTAAATTAAACGGGGCAATATTTGCTGATATTTTGCTGGACATATAGTACCATATGCTCGTAGTAGCATCATTTTATTGTTGAATTTATTTTTAAATTAAATGTTGCCGTATTTGTTGGTGTCTTGCTGGAGATGTAGTACCATATGTCATTTGCAGATCACAATCTTCTTTTTGGATTTTCCTAGCCAAGTGGGACTTTGTTTTTTTCATCAAAATTGAAGGTTGGTGTTTGCTGCCTTCAGACTCAGTTGCAGGCTATATTATGTTGAATTAAGGTACCTATACATTTTCTGAAGTTTTTTTTATCTTGTATTAATATTTTATTTGAATTGACTGTAGATTTATTCTTAATTTCTTCAGGAGTTGCAGGCTATACAAGATAAGTTGTATTCTTAATACAACTATATTTGTATTAATATAATACTAGATGTATTAAGGTGAGTTTCTTATTATGCACAGCTCTATGTATGGGGAGGAAATGCAAATGGACAGCTTGGCCTTGGAAAAAGTGAGTGATCCTGTCTCCGTTTCTTTCTGTCTCCTATTATTTCTCTGCTACGCTGCAACAATAATGACATATATGACTTGTCATCTGCCCTCAACTGTTAAGAAACAGCTCAAGTGTTAAAAAAAACTTAATCCATTCAGGGCTGCTTTTATTAATTTTATATTTGTTGCTTTAAGTGCCATAGCTGATCTGCTCAATATACACTAAAAGTCTACAACTCAATAAATTCCCTTTCTTACCATGCTTAAAAAATAGTTGATCTTAATAAACTGAAATTTATTATCAGTTAGAATTTTTTATATAAAATAGTTGATCTTAATAAAAGCATACTGTTAGAATTTTTTATTATCACTAACTTTTCTTCTATGTGATTGAAATTTCAGTTGTCACGGATTATTTACCTGTTCTCAAGCTAATATGCATGATTCTTCATTGTTGTTGAGCATACATACCTGATACCACTTGTGCTCGCTTGATGTTGAACCTGGTATATGCTTAATAAAAAACAAATTGTTTGGTTTTCTCCGTACTTATGCATATTTTGGCATGATGCATTCTGATTTTTATGCATTTACATTTACTAACTTCAAGGTGGAGCCAATATTCGAGAAAAGAATTGATCAGGCATCAATGGATGAGGCTCGGATTTTGTTGGTGTGTCTCTTTAAAGCTGTTTCTTATCTTCCTGATATACACCATAGCTTGCTGTGTCTGTTTTATATTCACTTCAAACTAACTCCACTTGCGTGTCCAGGGCCGAATATTAGATGCTTTTGTTGGGAAATTCAACACTTTCAAGTGCACTATTCCACAGGTACTTCAACTCTTGTGTCAAAAGATTCCAAGACTCAGCCATCAACTCCAAATTGCATCATTGTGCATTTTTTGGTTTAATATCAGCAGCTATGTCTGTGTACTTGAACCAGTAGGTTGCCCTTATTTTTCAGCTTAATTTTGTTTATATACAATAACTTATAGACCACAAAATATCTGTATTAGATGTCTACCAATTGCATGTAAAATATCTACATAATATGCAGAAAGACTTTTAATCCAGGGTTCAGTTTAGCCATAGTGAAAATTTCTAAGATGAAACAGGATTTGATATGAATTGTTTGCATCAATTTGCCAATATGATTCTGATTTGTGTACGGCTACACTGGACTAGTTTCAACACTAATACGATATGTTAGTATTACAGAAATAATTGCAACAAAAAGGCTTTGAGGTGTCTGAAATAATTACAGAAATAATTGCAACAAACAAGTTATTGGGTATTTGGATTTTTGGCAGTTTCTTTGCAGGGAGTACTGACTCACACTAATGTATTGAGCTGTGCAATCTATTTACTTCTATATTAACTGAACTGTTTTTGGCACTTTTTTTTTTTTTTTTAATTGGGTGATGACAACTACTTGATGAGGGAGATGAGGGCAAAAGAAGGTCTACGATGAGGTCTGAACTTGAAGTGCCTGTACAGGTACGGGATCAATTGTATTGCTTGCTGTAGGCTTCAGCTGTTACTTGATATACTTTCTTTTCTATTTTACATCTCCTTTTTATATACTTTTCTATTTCATCTGTTGATTCCTTCCTTTTCGGTTTCATGTAGATCAATCATGAGTTCCTTAGATGTTGCTAGAGCTGAGCTTGCACTTGCTGTCCTGTACCTAAAGAAAGCTGAAGCCAGGGATAATATATGCAGGGCGATACAAGCCGGTACAGTTTTATGCATATGGAAAAGCTGCACCATTTCGATTGGAGTCTTTTCGTTGTTCATATAGGGAATCATTATTGGGCTTTGAAGTGCTGTCATGCGATCACCATATCAAGAAGGTGTTGTTCGGCTTTGATTGTAGTTGAATATGAATTTGTAGTACTTGATGTTATATGACTATGTTTTATCTTTGAGTGAATAGAAATTGTAGATTTCTTCAAGGAATTATGTTTTATCTTGATTTTAGTTATTTTATCTTAAGTAATATGAGAAATTGCACGTTCATTCGAATTTGGCAGATTGCAGGGCATCATGAAAATTGAAAATTAAAAAAAAAAAAAAACTGTGGGGGGCGAGGACATGGGCGAGTACACCATGTCGTCGCCCAGTTCTTAAATCCTTGTTGTCGCTCATTTCCTCACATGTGTCCTCACTAATTTCCTCACCCCTTTCGTCGCCCCTGTTCTCGCCCATGTAGTCGCTCAGTTCCACGCGCAAACCCTCGCCCACAGGCGAGGCCATGGTCGACTAATGTCGGAACCCGACAATGCCCTAGGCGACGACTATGTTTCCTCGCCTGTTTCCTCGCCTATAGCCCTAGGCGAGGACTTAGGCGAGGAAAAGCTGTCCTCGCCTTCCACCGTTTTTCTTGTAGTGTGTTCATAAGAGTAGGTTACTGTTCATAAGGAATATTGTTTTTATAGATTATATAGATATAGATATAGATTATTATTATTATTATTATTATTATTATTATTATTATTATTATTATTATTATTATTATTATTATTTGCAACCTATACCCTTAGATTGGTCACCTAACTTCCGGTGGGAGACTTCAAAGGGAAAAGATAAATATACACTAGTAGTAGTATTTTATTAGTGAAACAAGAAAGATAATACAATAGTAGGTTTTAAAAATGGGATGGGGCATGAGGTTAATTAAGTCTCTCCACCTCTAATCTTATGGTAGGTTTGAGTTCCCATCCGCTCCTATCATTCTCTTTATCACTTTGCAATTTATATAACATGAGGCCATGAGATCATACACTTGTTTGCTGGTTAACATCGTTTTATCTCATACACTTGTTTGCTGACATCTGGTTATCACCGTGACCATGAAGTAAGTAGTATAATTTTTATTTCTTGACCCACCATGACCACACATGCATCCAGAAATGGTGATAATTTATATACTATTCCCTGTATTCCATTTAATTTATTTTATTTGATTTCTGTACATAATTCAATTCATTTTTCAACCCTTAATATTTCAAAATATGCACAACAAAAAATTATTTAAAATATAGTACATTATAAAACTATATAATCATACGATTCTAATAAGACCCAACTCGATTATTTTTTTCAACTATATATAATTGCAATAAAATTAAGTCAAAGTTAAACAATGAACCGTGCAATAGAAGTCAAACAAGACAAGATGTTTTTTTTCAACTATATATAATTGTAATAAAATTAAGTTAAATTAAACAATGAACCGTGCAATAAAAGTCAAACAAGACAAGATGACTGGGACAGAGGGAGTATAACACAGAAGAACACATCGATTTGGTTCACCGAACAGTGAAACAGCAAAACAGCAAAGTAAACGAGAATATTCCTTATTAGTTTGCCAAACACCTGCATGGATCAAACCGGAATCCATGAGGAAACATATACTGTAGTTCACAATCACAGGGTAGAATCTTCACGTCGAAATTGGGTGAAATGGGGGCTGTTATAAGCAATCTGAAGCAACTCGTCATCATCTCCTTGGTTGAAATCGCGGTATTCGTAGTTCATCATAGCATTTTTTATAGTTGACCGTTCAAGTGCTTTTCGCCATTCTTCCAAATGTGGGAAATCGGCGTAGTCTGCATATTTGTCTGCATACTGCAAATATATATGTAGAATTATTACTGCACACTTACAAGTTGAATGAGATTTCCTGTTTTGCACTTTTCTTTATGTCTGTTTCAACTATTATTTTGTAATATACACACATGTTTTATTTGCAGTATTATTGTAACAACCCATTAATATAATCATTTGGCCAGACTATGAACTACTCCCCGTTCCTTTTTTTTGTTTTCTTTTTAGAGACTAAAAATAGTTTTAAAATAGTTGTTACTTGTAGGTAGTTATAGGTAGTTATGCTATGTTTTTACTATATATTCTTTAATTTATATAAATGCTATTTTTGACATTTATTACAAAAGAATTTAGTTGAAGGGTATAAATAAAAATTTATGAGTTAATTGATGCAAATCTTGGTTATTGAAATTGAGTTAAAAGAGACAACTCCAACTTATTGTTGACAATGGGATGAATGAGATTTGTTGTTGTTATGACTCATTGAAGGCTATCAGATTGATTAATTTCCCTTTGACAAACAATCATTGGCTTTCTAATTAACTTGAGCGTACTCGGGAGCTACGGAGTTGTTTCCAAGTTTGCTGGATTCAACATGTGTTGAGGGAAGGGAATGCTGTTGCTGATTCACTTGCTAAGAGAGGCGCAGAAGATGAGCTTTTCTTCACTACTTGGGCTTACCCACCAGACACTCTCAAGCCCCTTTTGTCTGCAGATGCAATGGGAACTTGGTTCCCGAGGGCACGTTGATTGATCCTTTGCTTTTGTTTTGCTTTTTCTTCCATTTTTTTCTTTTGTATTCTTCCCTAGCCTGATTTGGCTATCCAGAAAAAAAAAAAAAAAAGGAATGGAGGGAGTATTTGAAGATATTTGAGCCCAAGCCCTGTCTTAAAAACTGAATACGTGAGAGTGAAGGGAGCATTTGGCATCAATCTCGTTTATATAGTTTCATTAGCTAGGGTTTTTGAAGAGGGTGCAAAATTGTATGGGATCGTTATTATAAGTTATAACCTTAAGGTCGTTTTTTTTTTTTTTTTTCCTTTTTTTTCCATGCTATTTCTTGTATTTTAATTTGGTGAAGAAATTGTGGGTTGAGTGAAAGATTGATGAATTATTGTTAATTGGTTGAATGTTATTTGAGAGAAAAGAGGAAAGAAAGGGAAAATGGCCATGATCAATTCTATGGAAGTTTGCTGATAATTTTTGTCTAGGACAAGGAATTGTGCCTTAAGAGTTAAGTCCATTTGTTGCTACACCAAAAACTAAAAGAGATTAAGGAGGAGTGATTTAATTAGGGAGAAGTGGGGTTGAGCAAGCAGAGATGGAATTCTTGGGGGCCAAGAACAGCAGCGACATAACATGCATAGCACAGTTGCAGACTACGGTTGTTATTTTATTTTTTTTTTTTTTTCTTGCCCTCTTTCTTGTCATGACTATAGAGTAGATTTTCCTAATTCAAGGATTTGAATAGAATTTGTACTTGTGTTTCTGAACATTTTGAATAATATGTGGAATTTTGATACCATTGGTATTTATGCAATTTCTGAATTTATTATTTGCAATCGTTGAGTCGTATAAATATTTTGGCACCAATATTTTACCTGGCTTGATAATTGGATGTTAATTCGAATTCGATACTTGAAATTGTAATTCCATTGGATAACTGAATAAGTAACAATTGGGTTGACTAGTTTTTTTTTCGGTAAACAGTGACACACATGTGTTGGCAAAGGTGTGTGGAAGCCCAAACCACACAAATTATAAAGGGGGATAAAAGGGAGGGAGAGAGGGCCGGGTGGGGGATCGAACCCCCAATTATGGTTGAGAAAATAGGGACTTGACCACTAGGGTAAGTTCCCAACCCCAATTGGGTTGACTAATTCATTCCCAAGGAATTGCATAATGGACATTAATTTATGCCTCGTAGGTAGAAATTACTCGACCCTATTTTTCTAGTTTATAATGCAACTAAGCAACTACAATCGTACCTAGGATTGTTGACCTTAATTAGGATAGTTAATACGGTCGTACATTAGTTATCTAAACAGTAAGGAAAATTGGTTGTTTAAGCGAATCCGACAACCATAATTGATGGTTGTTGGATTCACTCGTTAGAAATTCAGTCTCTGTTAAATCGATGATCTAATGCAAGTAGGGGTGAGAGGGCTACCCGATAGGGGCCTATATCCTAGCCTATCAAAGGCCAGGCCAGGCCAAACTTTTCTTATAAACAGACCAGGCTCAGATTATTTTAAAAGTCTATTTAGCTAAATAGGCTCAGATCATGCTTGATAAAAGCCTATTAGGCATACCAGGCCAATGTATTTGTCATTTTTACTAGTCTGTTTATATTTACTGTATAGGAATATGTATTATTATTATTATTATTATTATTATTATTATTATTATTATTATTATTATTATTATTATTATTATTATTATTATTATTATTATTATTATTATTTTCCCTGCCCAATGGGCGGAAATAATGAACAATATGAATAAAATTATCCCATTTAACAAATAAAATTGTTCAATTATATTATGTCGATTACATTCCCCACCTCTTAAACTATTGAAACATTATATGATTACATCTATACATTGCACAGAAATCGACCAACTTATGTCCTTACCAATATTTATATATTATAATTTAGCATCTTAAAAAATACTTATACTACAAATAATAGTTGAAAGGACAAAAAAGAACAAAAAATCAAAGATAAAAACATTCCTACTCACGATTCTAATGTCATACATTGACAAAGAAAGCACGTGAAATCGTTGTACTCGATAATTAATTATTAATATTTTCATCCTAAAGCGTTGAAATATTAGAAATTTCATAATGATGTAGATATTTCCAAAATAAATTAGAAAACTATAAGAAATACTCTTGTAAATGAGTCAATTGACAAATTAAAATAACTATAGTTTTATCAACTCATTGTCGTATTGCAATTTATCTAATTTAGTTAATTTATCTAATACAAATATTTGTTATTCATTAATTAATATAATATCAATCTATAAAGCACTTATTAATAATTTACAATATATTATTCAACTATAATTTAAATTAATAGAGTACTGGTTAAGAATAATAACAAATATTGAAATTATATCTAAAGAATAAATATAATATCAACCCATAAAATTTTTGTTACGTCCTTTATTTGGTAGTATTCTTTATCAATAATAATTAATGAAATTAAATTATGTAATGTAATTTCGCTCGAATTTGGTTCTCCTATATTTGGAAAATGCATTATTTTTCTAAAACTTTTTTTAATAATTCATTCATTTTTATTGTGAAAAGGGATTGATTTTTCTACTATTTATTATTCAACTATCAACTCAAAAAAGTTTTTGTTACATCTTCTATTCGGTACTATTCTTTATCTATAATAATTATGCAATTAAATTATCTAACGTGAATTTCGCTCAAATTTGGTTTCATATATTTTGAAAGTGCACTATGTTTTTTTTTACACACATATATAATTCCTTCATTTTTATAGTGAAAAAGAATTGACTTTTGCTACTGTTTATTATTCAACTTTGACTAATGCTTATACAACAGCTATATAAGAAAAACATAGTCAAGTGGGATCTTGTTAGATTCGTCTCATCATGTAGTTTTAAAATATCAAATTGCTAGAATTTTTCTTCTACACATTTTGAGTTATTGATGAGTTATTGATTTTAGAAATGTATATTGGATTGCGTGCAGAAAGTGAATGATGAGAAAATAGGTAGGTTACTGTTCATAAGGGATATTGTTTTTATACATTATATAGATAGATATAGATATAGATTATTATTATTATTATTATTATTATTATTATTATTAATTTATGTAGAAGTAATTGTTAATTTGATCTTTTATAGGTTTTTCAAATTATACGTTTTCCCGTATATAGATAGCTGTGGATGATAACTTGTTCAAGTGCACAAATTCACGTCTTCCAACCTTATGATTAGGGGTGAAAGCGGGACGAATAATTCCCGCCCGATCCGATGTCGTATTAGATTATATTCGAATCCGAATTCGAATTTTTATATACGGTGGATATTTGCCGGATATTGGACCAGATATGGAATTGCAAATATCCACCCGTATCCGAAAAAATCCGAATATCATGCGGATATTATCTGTATTTTCTATCTGAATATCTGTATTATAATATATATATTAACTATAAAATAAATAAGTAATACAATATGTATAATATAATCAAAAGTTTGAAAGCCATATGTAATTAATTAAAGCAAATCATATTATTCAACTCGACTACATCATTACGTTCTTTGCATCTAAACTGTTACGTAACATCTTATAGTGATGCTATTTAGATGTCTTGAACGAAATAACTAATGATCTTGGAGTATATTCCGATTTCTCTTAATAAATTATAAAAAAAGTTAATTTTAAAAATTATAAGATTATCCAAGTTAAAATCCGAATCCGTCTCGTATCCGTTTCCCGAAATAGTCGAATTCGTATTTGAGATAGGATACGAGATGAGTATTATCTGCCGTATCCGTCTCGTTTTCACCCCTACTTATGATTATATCTAGACATATATAAAAGAATTTTAATTTAATTTTGAAATAGGTTTGGCTTTTCAAAGGCTTAACTAAAAACTGGCATGGCCAGGTTTAGGCCTATGAAAGTTACTCCCTCCGTCCCATTTAAGATGTCTTATTTGATTTCTGCACACAATCCAATGTATTTTTTAAATCGATCATATCTCAAAATATATATAAGTAAAAATTATGTGAAATATAAATTCTAAAACTACACGATTAGACGAATTTAATAAGATCTAACTCGACTATTTTTTTTTCAAATATTTACTTGCAATAATATTGAGTCAAAGTTAAACCATGAACAGTGCCAAAAAATCAAACAGGACGTCTGAAGTGAGACGGAGGGAGTAATAGGCTAGGCTCGGGCCTTGAAAAATCGACGCAGGCCTAGTCCGTTTAAGCCTAAGCCTAGCCCGGCCTAGCCTATTTCCCTCATAAATGGAAGTACCAATCTCAAATCATTTCTAGAACCACTACAAGATTTTTGTATAGCACCGAGTGTAGCAACCTCATAAATGCGATTGCTAGTAACGACTGCAGAACCGACCTCTAAGCAGGTCGAAAAATACGGACCGCATATGACGACCTACGTCTTAATCGGAATATTGCGACTGGAATAGTGACCGCATTTGTTCAACGTCGTTGTATCCACTACAAATGTGGTTGCTAAGTTAGGGTTATTTAGTCTTCCCTTTCCCCGCTGTAAATTAAACTCCATTTACAGGAGCCCAATGCGATTTATTGACTCTATTGTGCGACACCCACAACCCGAGCCAATCCCAGCCCCTCCCCGCGCTCCACCCCCAACCCGCGAGCCAACCCGATGCATTTGCGGTTGCTAGAAAGGTGGCCAATATAGATTGACAATGGTCAACGGGCTGCAGTTAGCAACCGCATTTGCGGTTGTAATGTGGTCGCAGATTTCCACGACTAGTGTGTAGTCGCAAACGTGGTCACAAAATCTTGGGTTCTCAAATCTTGCGGTCGGCGGCCAAATACTAATGTCTCCTATGGCGATGAATTTATTGCGATCGCGGTTGGGGTCCCTAAGGTCATTTTCAATCGTATCCACCCCTTAGCGACTGCAATTGTGGATCGCCAAAAATGAATTTTCGTATAGTGAACTAGCCTTTTTTAGTACATAATTAATTCCATCTTATCTCTAACTTTCTCATATGCTTGGTTACTTTTCTTTTCTTTTCTTTTTTTTTTTTTTTTAATTTCTAGATTAATAGTTTTATCCAACCAACCTCTTTTATTTTAATTAGCATTGTCGCAATATAATTATATCTCATAATCCATGTGGCTGTGCTACATCTGTATTGTGGTTGCAGTAACAAGTCACAACCTTTCCCGGGACCGGGATCATGGCCAGCTGCACCTAATCCTCTGCCTGACCCACGGTCTTGAGAGGAACTATGGTTGAACGTATTAAAGCCCCTGTTAGATCCACAATCAGTGGCACAAACCGTGCTCCGACCGTGCCAGACTCTGATTGAGCTGTTGTTGAACACTATTGATGTTAGGATTGTTGGATTCTATTCATGATGTGTTTAAAGTCATAGATAATCTTATGAGTGTTTTATATTATGTGTACCTGTTTGGCTTGGGTTGAGCCAAGGACCTTTTTCTCCTCAAGGGAGGCTATCGGAAAAGGATCAAACCGATTACGGGTCCGGATTAACAATAATGCGCCCACAATTGACTGAATCTTCTTTGAATTGATCGAAAACAACAAGATACAACGGAGAATCTACCT
Source organism: Hygrophila difformis (assembly GCA_030278955.1). Classification (NCBI taxonomy): domain Eukaryota; kingdom Viridiplantae; phylum Streptophyta; class Magnoliopsida; order Lamiales; family Acanthaceae; genus Hygrophila; species Hygrophila difformis. The sequence goes on along the minus strand of JAOANR010000005.1, from coordinate 14,542,116 downwards.
GTTGTTAAGAAACAACGGCGGAATTCACCAAAAACAAGGAACCAAACTACCAGTTGCTAAGAAACAACGGTGGACTTGGCAGAGGTAACCGCTACAAAGTAAGCTAGATTCTAAGGAAAGCTGTAAAGGAAAGCTGTAAAGAAAGCAGTAAAGATAACAAGGAATTAAATTTGATAAAAGGAATTTGGGGGTTGGATTGATCTCCTTGATTTTGTGTGTGTCGACCCCTATTTATAGCCGGAGCTGGAGTAACCGCTCTCCGGCCGATCCTTCTGAGCCGAATTCTTTCTTTCTTCATTTCGATTGTTTTGGTCTCGGCTGTTCCCTTCTTATTTCGGCCGAAATCTCTACCAGTCTTGGTTCCCTTCCTTCGACTTTTACTATGGACTATCGGCCTTATTGATCCTAAGCCCGTCTTCCTCTGACGCCCTCTCTTCTGGCCCATATCTTATGGCCCAATAGCTCTTTGCGGCCCATCATTTCGTATGGCCCCAACAGATGCCCTCCTTACTTGGGCGAATTTCTTTTCTAGGAGAAGGAGCCCAAGTAATCTCCCTTTCTTCTTTTTGTTTTGGCGGTTATTTTCTTCTTCTCGAGGGTACTCTCCATCATTCCCCTATTTACGTAGCCTACCACGTCTTTAGAGTGAACTGCCTTTCTAACTTCTCCTCTTTCTTTCTCTCTTTCCACCTTCTCCAATGGAGGATCTCCCTGCCCCTGTTACTGCTCTTTCTGCTGATCTTCTCAAAGTTGAAAACTCTTTCGCTTCTCACTCCGCAGTTCGTCTCCTGCCTGAGGGCTTCTATTCCTTAGGTCCGTTGGGCATTCCTGAAGATATTGATGAATGTACTGCTCGGATTTTTGATAATCGTTCTGTTCTTCTGTATGAGCCTTGTTTCTCTTCCAAGCTTTTCCCTTCATCTTTCGCTAATTGGTCTTCGCCCTCTCCCGATTATGTGGCGTGGTACCATCATCTTGAACCCCACTGTTACGACTCTTGGAATAAATCGTATATTCATCGTATGATTTCTCTTAGTACCTTGCCACTTCCCACGGATCTTCGTCCTATTCAAGCCCTTCTTTATTTTTGGAACCCTTCCGTAAACTGTTTTTGCTTCCCTTGGGGAATGATGACTCCCACTATTCAGGATGTGAAACTCCTCTTAGGCCTTTCCGTTCGTGGGGATAACCTTGCCATCATGTCGCTGCCCAAGGAGAAGAATATAGGCTTTTCCTCTGGCGATTCTTTTGCAAATTGGATCATTTCTCATCAGAGTGATCCTGTTTCGCCTGCTCCACATCCCTCAGAACCTCTTGCTTTCATTATGTACTTCCTTACGAAATTCTTTTGGTGTGTTCCTTCTAAGGGTGTTCTCCTCGAAACGCACTCTCTGGCTTCGGCGCTTATTAACCATGTGACTCTACCCTTAGCCGATTTTTTCCTTGCTCATTTATATGCAGGTATTTCGGCTACTGTGTCGGGTTGGGAAAAAGGTTCGTCCGATAAAGCCCGTGGTCCTTTATGGTTCCTCCATTTGTGGTTGGTTTGGCACTTTCGTGACATTTCTCACTTTCCTCCCCATGATATTTGTCCTAATCGTTTCATCGCTCCTGATCTCCTTAGAGCATCCCTTCCTCCTTTGTCGATTCCTCATTGGATCAACTATTTCTTGGGTCGAACTGCTGAACAATCCTTTTCCCATTATCACTATCGGAAAACTGACTTCGCTTGGGTCAGGGAGATTGCTACTTCCCCCTTCGGGGCTTCCCTTCCTTTAGCTCTTGCCCAAATCTGGAATAGGTGTATATTACCCCGTCCGATCTTTAATGGTTCCACATTTGTATCTGCTAAGTCTGCTATTCCTTTCGAAGTCTACAATCCCCATTTGGTCAGCCGTCAATTCGGCTTCGGTCAAGACTTAGTGGAAGCTCTTAGAGCCGGTAAACGCCTTTCCGCTTCTGCCAGCCGTCAGCAATGCTCCCTTTATCATAAACGTTTAATCTCTTTTAAGGTTTGGAAATTTGATGTTCATCCGGGATGCGTTACCTCCCGCTTTCAGTCTTGGTGGGACGGTGTTGCTGGTGCCTTCTTCAGTGCTAATCTTGATTCGGTTCTGCGGAGGGGTGGTTTTTCTCCTATTCTGGCGTTCTCTTCTTTCCCTTCATCATCTCCGGGTTCCACTCCTCAACGCATCCTCGGTTCGCCTTCCACTTCTCGTCCAGGTATGTTTTTTTTTTTTTTTTTGATCATTGCTTGTTTCTTTGTTTTTCATCTCACTCATTCGATTTCTTCAGATGTTCCTCGATCTTCCACTTCTGATCCTGGTCGAAAGAGGCCTGTTTCGCCTTCAGCTTCCCTTATTGGCTCTCTCCCTCCTACTCAGACCAGAAGGCGTTCATCTCGTTCACCGCTTGGCAGAATCCCTACCACTCTTTTTGCGGTTTGTTACACTACTCTTTTTCTTTTCTAGGCTCCTTTCCTTCGGCTAATTTCTTTTTCTTACTCCTGCCAGGTCCCACCCGTTTTGCCACCATCCGATGTTCCCCCACTTCCCACTGTGGTTTCGGCTCCTCCTGTACCCGAATTTCGCACATCGGGTGGTACCAGTAATTTGGCTGTTTGTGCTGGTTCTTCTTCTGTTAACCCCCGGGGTTTGATTGAAAGTTCTACTCTTGCCGACCCTTTCGTCCCTCCTTCGGTTGATCTTTCTCAACTTATTACGGACTCTGTCACACCCTCGTCTTCGGTCATTCCGAAACCGACTGGCCCTTCATCTAGTGGTATGATTATTGATGAAGCCCCCGCCGATCAGGTCCCTTTATCGCCATTTCCTGATCGGCATGTTTTGGACGATTTCTTTTCTCCTGTCTCTCTAGTTTCTCGTCCGTCGGATCTTTCTGCTCACCTTGGCGATTGTTTGGCCAGGCTGTGTAATCTAATCGGCCGGCAATCTGATGTGGAGTTTGTCAATCCTAAACCGATCCTCATTCTCTTGTCTCATCTTGAGCAACAATTTCATGACGAGATGGTGTCTCTGAATCTAAATGGCACTCTTCAGATGATTACGAAGTCTGTCCTCTCAATGGATCAGGAACTCATGGCTCATTTGAAAATGCGGAACAAACTTGCCGCCGAGCGTGAAGCTGCGGCTTCTTCACGAGCCATCTTCGACAATTATTCTGCAGAGTATCGGGCTCAGATGAATAAGTTGTCCGAAGTGGAATCTCAGGAACACAAACAGTCCGAGGACCTTTCTTCGATTCGGTCTGAAATAGCCAAGCTCCAACGACAAGAGAAGGATTTGGAATTAATTTTGGCTCAAACTAAGCGAAAATCGGCCGATCTGAAACGGTCAATCAAAGCCCTTCGTCAATCGGCCGAGGCTCCCAAGGCCAAAATCTTGGATTCTCAGCAGGATGCTTCTTATCTGGCCATGCGGATCAGCTTCAACGATTTCATTCTTGGTACTTTCCAAGAAAAATGGGCCGAAACCCAGTCTCTAGTCGGTCAGCTGGATTCGGCCATCAAAAGCCTTGGTGGGCAAAGTGTTGTTCATGTCTCTTCTCCACATGTTTTATTTCCTTTGGATCCTTCCGAGATAGAGTCCTCCCCTTCGGGCGATAACCCACCTCTGTCAACCATTCCTTCAGGTACTCTGTTCTCTTCCATTTCCTGTTGTGATTCTTCTTTTATGCTCTCTTACTTATTATTCCCCCTTTTTTTTTTCCTCTCCCCTAGGGAAACCTGGTACTTCCTGTGGCGCTGGTTCATCCACCGTTCGCCTCCCTTCTGGTGACGTCGCTGGTCCTTCTTCTTCAGCAAGTCCGAATCTGATGACATCTTCGGTTAATCCTACTATCGCTGCTTCGCGAGGCTTAGATGATGCTGTTCCTTTTGATGACCAGGAAGACCATTAATTTGCTTTTGTATATCAATTCTGTGTTTTGACTTATCTTTTGTCAAGTGTGAATTTCGGTCACTTTTTTTTTTCTTGACAGCTGTAATCGGCCCTTTTTGAACTATGTTGGCCGATACATTGTACTTGGATTCGTATCTTTTGTATCTTCTGCAATGCGATTCGTATCCCGTTAATTCCACTATTTTCGGTCTCCTTTATTGCTAATTTCTGAATGTTAGCAGCTTTTTCCGGGAATCAGCTGTAACGTTTTCCCATAAATAACATTTAACATTGACCATTTCTTTTGCCGAGCACTTATCCCTTCCTATAAATACCCGGCATTGTTGATGCTTATCTATCACTTCTCTCTTCCTTATAACAATATGGCTTTCTCCTTTCCCTTGCTCGACTCCCTGTCTCCAGTTCCTCCATGGTCTTTGACAAGCGTTCTTATGCAAGGATTTCCAGACGTGGTACGAAAACTTTTCGCTTGTGCGACACGAGTTCAACTAATATCCTTTTCACCATGTTCGTATGGGCAAGGATCTTTATCTGTTATTCCAAATAATGGTCTCGACGGCTATGCGGACATATCTCTTTTCGACTTTGCGGTTGCATATCCTGTCGGACCTTATCTAATGGGGGGAATAACTACCCTTAGTTATCCCTCCATCCTTTCCCCCTTCCACCGTTTTTGGGTGACTGCCTCGCTGCACTCCTCCTTCTTCTGTCTGAGGTCGTGCGGATGCTGTACCCGAGTTTGACTTCTACCTCTGGGACGTTGTACTCTTCGTTCTATCGTATCCAAGAGTAGAAGTTCAGTGGTCGGACCTAAATCGGCAATACTGTTCTAGGGCAAGCAACTGTGCCCGGTTTCTGTCTTGCCGATAGTTTTAGCGGCATTTCTACAAGGCTGGGTGTCTTTCAAGGACCTTTCCCTTGTATATGCCTGCTTAGTATAGGACGTTTCCCTTGTATATTGTATTTTCGGGCTATCGACGCCGCTTTCGGCCGAAGTAGCACCCTCTTTGTACTTATTCGTTCATGCAATAAAATTTTTATTTTCCGTTTACTTATCGTTTAATCCCAAACTGATGGATAATATTTCTTCATGTATCTTGCATTCACTGGATTTGACATCTGCTCACCATTTTCGTCCAACAAAATGTATGCTCCATTCGGTAGTTTCGTCTGAACAATAAACGGTCCCTCCCAATTGGGGCTCCATTTACCTAATCGGCCATCCTTCTGCTTGGGTGGCCATATAACTTTCCAAACTAAGTCTCCAACTTCAAACCGCTTAAGACGAATTCACTTATTGTACCAATCGGCCACTATATCTTTGTTTTTCTGCAAATTCTCTAAGGCTTGCATCCGGTTGGAGTTAATTTCCAATAACTCATCTTTCATCGCACATTCGTGCTGTTCGGCCGACATCGAGTCTGCTTGGTTTGTTCTCAAAGTCGGCACTGTTATTTCGGCTGGCAACACTGCGTCCATTCCATAAGTCAGCCGAAATGGAGTAAAGCCAGTGGCTGAAGTTTTAGCATTTCGATAAGCCCATAATGCCTCTGACAGCTTTTCATGCCACTTTCTTGGTTGGTCTTCGATCATTTTCTTTATAATTCCTATTAGCTGTTTGTTTGTGGCCTCTGCTTGTCCATTTCCTTGTGGGTAATATGGTGACGAATGCACGATTTTTATTCCGTATTCATCTGCAAAGGCCTTGACTTTTTCTCCCACAAATACAGTTCCTCTATCTGTTAGAATCGTATGTGGGATCCCGAATCTATAAATCAATTGTCTCTTGATAAACTCGATCACCTCTTCTTGTGAAATACTGACATACGCCTGAGCTTCGGCCCATTTCGTGAAATAATCTGTTGCCACTAGCACGAACTCATGTCTTTTAGACGAAGAGGGATGAACTTTTCCTATGATGTCCATGGCCCATCCTCGAAACGGCCATGGTTTGATCATTATGTGTAATTCTTCGGCCGACAATTTCTGAATCGGCCCATGTTTCTGACATTCGCTGCATCCTCTCGCATATTTTTCACAATCAATACCCATATTCGGCCAATAATATCCCAGCCGAATAATACTCCACTTCATCGATTTTCCTGCCCGATGTGCGCCACATATTCCTTCATGAACCTCTCCCATTACCCTTCTGGCATCTTCTTCTCCGACACATCTGAGCAATACCCCATCAATCGCACGCTTGAATAATAATCCTCCTACTATGACGTAATCCATTGCTTTCCGCTTTTCAGCTGGATTGGCCTCCGAAGGATCTTCTAGTGTCTGTGCTATCTTCTTTATCCATTCGGCCTTCTCTGTTTCGGCCAAATGTACTTCCACATTTCCTGCTATCGGCATGAGCCGATATCTAGCTGCGTGTTGAGCCAACTCATTGGTTACTTCGTTCTTTTCCCTTGGGATATATTCAATATATACCTCATCGAATTCTTCTAACAAACTAACCGCTTCTTCGTACAATCTAATCAACTGAGAACTCTTCACCGAAAAATCGCCTAATAATTGCTGAACAACTACTTGTGAGTCCCCTCTGATAATGATTGCTCTGACTCCTTCTTCTATCAACCGTTGTAATCCCGAAACCAACGCTTTGTATTCGGCTTGGTTATTCGTATACGACTCTGGAAATTGCACGAAATACTTGTACACCTTGCCCTCCGGTGTTTGTAGGGTAAACCCTGCTCCGACTCCTGAAGCGGCTTTAGAACCATCAAACATCATCACCCATGGTTGCAAGTATACAATTCCTATCTTACCGACTTCTTTCGACCGATCTTGATGATCGATGTCATCGGTCATCGGATGTATCACATGATCAGTCAGAAAATCGGCTACAATCTGTCCTTTCATAGCCCTCAAAGGTTGATATCTCAAATCGTATGCATTTAATTTCATGGCCCATTTGGCTATTCTTCGGCTACTGACCGGATCATTCATCATAATCTTGACTATATCAACCGAAGCCACCACTATCACTTGCCTCGGTTGAATATAATACTCTAATTTCTGGCATGCATGATAAAGACTTAAACATAATTTATGAATCGGCGAGTACCTTACTTCGGCGTCCCTTAGGATTCGGCTTAGATAGTAAATCGCCCGATCTCTTCCTTCATCGTCTTCTTGTGCCAATAATGCTCCAATAGACTCTTTGGCCGCTGCTATATACAACTTCAATGGCCGTCCTAAAATCGGAGGAACCAACACAGGTGGATTCATCAAATCCTGTTTTAGCTGTTCGAAGGCTTTTTGTTGGTCGACTCCTCTTCCTTTTTCAACCTTAATAAATCGGTTAGTGGTTTCGACTTTCCGGCCGCATTTGCCACGAATCGTCTCAAGAAACCGATCTTTCCGAGAAATTTCTGCAAACTCTTCTTATCATGAGGAGGTTTGGCTTCTTGAATGGCCCTGGTCTTGTTTGCATCAACTTCTATACCTTTGTTATGTACCAGGAACCCGAGAAAATTTCCTGCCTGTACTCCGAAAGCACACTTGGCTGGATTCATCTTGACTCCGTGCAGTCTCATCCTCATGAACACCTTTCGCAAATCGTTCAAGTGGCTTTCGATATCTTTGGATCTGACCATGACGTCGTCGATATAAACTTCAACACAATCCCCTATGAGGTCATGGAAAACATAGTTCATGGCTCTCTGGTATGTAGCTCCTGCATTCTTCAAACCAAATGGCATTACTACCCATTCGTATATCCCTATAGCACCAGGGCACCGAAATGCAGTCTTGTGAATATCTTCTTCGGCCATAAAAATTTGGTTGTATCCTGAATATCCATCCATGAAGGACAACATTCCCTGTTTTGCGGCCGAATCAATCAACAAGTCAACATTAGGCATCATATACTCATCTTTAGGAGTGGCTATATTAAGATTTCTGAAATCGATGCAAACTCTCAACTTCCCATTCTTTTTTATTACAGGAACAATATTCGATAACCACTCTACATATTTAGCTGGCCTCACAAACCCGGCCGCTAATAATTTTTCTATTTCCTCTTTTATTTTTGGGACTATTTCGGGCGCTGCCCTCCTGGCCGGCTGTTTATGCGGCCTGAACCCTTCTTTGATAGGCAATCTGTGCTCCACAATCGATCGCTCCAATCCTGGCATCTCTGTATAGTCCCATGCGAAACAATCCTTGAACTCGATTAGGACCTCCTTGAATCGGCTTGTCATCTGCTGATCTAAATTTGCACTCAACGGGATCTCCCTCGGGTGTCGTCTGTACCAACATTGACCATTTTCAAGGGGTCTTGAGCTTTGAAATCCGGTGTTCGTTTTGGAATTGCATCTATTAAGTCGCTCCATCCTGCTTTGTCGTCTGAAACTCCGAGTTCGGCTGATTCGAACTCGATCGCTTGATTCGGTTGTGCATCCATCATTTACTTTCTTTTTCGGCTGGCCGTTCATCGGCCTGATATCTGATCTCAAACCCCAAATCTGTCCAATCACACTCGACCACCTGCGGGTACCGATCGCCTACCACCGCTAAGAATGGTTGTATGGGTTCTTCGTATAAAACCGCATCAATTCGGCCGGCTGAGCTGACTGGAAACGGAGGTTGGTCTCCTTCCACCTCTTCAACTGTGCCATCCTTTTTCCAGAACCATACTTTCTGGTGCAGCGTTGACGGCAAACAACGAGACGTATGTATCCAGCATCGGCCTAGAAGGGCCGCATACGGAACTTCTGCATCTACCACAAAGAACATGGTCGGAATCGAGATCGTTCCGACCATCACGTCCACGAGAATACATCCTTCGGCCGCGGTTTGGGCTCCCACAAAACTCAATACTTTCATCCGTGTAGGGAGTAGATCTTCCTTCGAACGGCCTATCTTTGTCAATGTGGATAACGGCATGATATTAACAGTGGCTCCACCGTCGATAAACATTCTTCTGAGTGGTCTTCCATTGACCCAACCTCTGACGTATAAAGGCCTCACATGCTGAGACATTTTCGCAGTTGGAGGCAAAATCGTGCCTGGTTGAGCTTCTGGAACAAATGCTTTATATCATTCTTCAATTGATTTCTCTATTTCGGCTTCCGGCCGAAATACCTCAAGTTTATCGAAACAAAAATCCACTATAGGTTCTTCATCACCATAGTATTCCCCTTCCTTCTGACAGAAGACCACAGCTGGTTCAGAATCTGACCAGTATTCCTCCTTTTCTTCTGTGGTTACCGTCACCATATTCGCGCTAGACCCAAAGTCGAACTTAAACTCCCCGACAGGGAGTGAATCGTTATTCGGGATGATAGTTGTCTTTGGTTTCCATTCCCTGGTTCGGACTGGTCTAGGCTTCCATTCTTCTTTCGATTTCGGCTGCTCACTTTCAGCTTTTATCTGAGCTGTTTTCGGCCGAAATGCGGTCTTGTTTTTCATTCGATCTCGTTCTTCCTTCGGCTGCTTCTCTTTCTTTCCTTCGGCTGTCTTCATCCTAGCCGAAAATACTTTTTCCAGAATTCTTCCTTCGTCCGAAGAACAGTCATCTGGGAAATCTCCTTCCATATGCATCGTCTCATACTCCTCTTCTTCATATGCAGCAGCAGCTTTAAGCCGTTGCATTCTTCGTTTGTAAGTCCGATAGGATCCCTTCCCCTTTGGGACTTTCTTGTCTTCTGCCCTCCAGGCTGCATTTTCGAATCGGTGTTGGTCGAAATGCCTTGCCTTCAGGGAATTTTGCACCCATTGGCCCACCTGAGTATTTGCAGGTGGCCTTCTGAACCTCTTCATTTTTGGAGAAACAGCTTCTTCAGGGACAGTAATCTGGATTACTGTTTTCCCATTTCTTTTATCAGCTGTTAGCTTCATCTCGGAATCCCAACCGTTGGTTATGATCTTTAAGGTTGGCTTTTCGCTCTTATCTCCGACCTCGATCTCCTGATGTTTATCCGATTGCTTGATCCACTCCTTTACCTCATAATGCCCCAATCGGTCAAAAACATCTGTAACTTTCTCTTTTCCCTTCGGAGATCCTAATCTTTTCCAAACTCTTGACTTCTGAGCCGATGGCCGATCTCCAAGCCGATCGTGCACAGAACTCTTGCTAGATGATGTTTGATCCCCCAATCGGTCATGCACAGATCTATTCTGGTCAGGATGCACCATTACCATGTTGGCAACAGGGAACGGATTCTTATCGATCGCCATAAGCCTCTCTGGGAACTTCAGCTTCCCATCATCGACATGCTTCTGAATCAGCTTCCTAAAATATCCACAAACCGCCGTGGAATGAGTAGCCGATCCATGGAATCTGCACCATCCGGCTTCCAACTGATCCTTAGTAGGCTGTGGATGGTTTCCTTTAAACTCTAGCAATCCGTTCTTCTGGCAATAATCAAATATTTCGTCCATTTGTGACAAATCGAAAGAGTAAAACCTTTGAGATTCATCTCCTCCTTCTTTTTCCTTGCCTCTGGCTGGCCGAAGTGCTGGACAAGTCATAGGCTTTTTTATGATTAACTCTGCCCTTGCAACTTCGGCTAATGCGGGAACGTCATCCGTGTTGTACTCTTCATGGACTTCACATCTATCCAGAGACTCAGCAAATGAGGCAGCTGACTGGATAGGTTGTGATCTTCCACTTTGACTTCGGCTTGATTTGAAAGCCGCTTGTTCTGCCAAATAAGTCTCCATCCTTATAGCTTCAGCCGTTAATTCGGCCACAGTCCTTGGTCTTGTTACCATCAATCTGTCCTTGATAGCAAACTTCAAATTCTGCTTCAAGATTTGAATATATTCATGCTCAGGTAGCATTGTTTTCATCTGAGCCTTCACTGCATAAAACCTTTCAATGAATTCAGTAACTGATTCGGACGCCTTCTGTTTGGTTGACGTCAGATCAACTACCGAAACTTCAGGACTGGTATTATAGAATCGGTCATGGAATAACCGCTCCATTTCGACCCATGTATTGACCGATCCCGCTGGCAAATTGATATACCACTCAAATGCTGGACCAGTTAACGACAAACTGAACAATATCAGCTTGTGAAAATCATTTTGCGCGATTCTGGTGCATTGAGCTGTAAATCGGCCAATATGCTCAATCGTAGAGCGGCCGACTTCTCCAGAGAAAGTGTTAAAATCTGGAACCTTTACTCCTCTAGGCAGTGGATACTGCTCCTCAATGTAATCTGGATAAGGTTTCCGATACATCGGCCTATTCTCCTGGCCGATGATATTTCCAAATTGAGTACGAATAATCTCAGCAATTAACTCCCTATCAACCAGTTGTGGTGGATTCTGCTGATGTGGCGCGTATTGTTGTTGAACCACTGGAGCAGGTGGTTGAACAGCTGGTTGAGGCGGTTGATTCTGTTGCTGATCGCACCTTTGCTGCGGAGGAACAAAAGGCCGAGCTCCGTGCCCTCCTGGCGGCCGAAAGGCCTGCTGTTGAAAATTATGAGGATTTAGCATCGCAGGTGGTGGATATTGCGCCACTGGAGCTTGCTGCGTTCCCATCGGATACATATTCCTCGCTATTTCGGCTCTGAACATAGCTGGCATCGCTGCCAGGATATTTCCTTCAATCTGGCGAACCGAATTAGTAACCGCCGCCTCCACCATAAATTGAACCTGATCTCGGAATCGCGGGGTTAAATCATCATTTGAAAACTTCTGGTTGTGGAAGTGTGATGGTCCGGGGAACCCTGGGGGGAATTCTCCGGCTTCTGCTGCACGTTCTTCCTGAATCGGCGGCAAATCAGTCCTCGCCGCCGTGTTTACTGCTGGAGTTGCTTGTTCGAATGCCATTTCGAGTCGCACTGGGCGTGCCACTGTTTGGCTTGGGTTGAGCCAAGGACCTTTTTCTCCTATTTATAGCCGGAGCTGGAGTAACCGCTCTCCGGCCGATCCTTCTGAGCCGAATTCTTTCTTTCTTCATTTCGGTTGTTTTGGTCTCGGCTGTTCCCTTCTTATTTCGGCCGAAATCTCTACCAGTCTTGGTTCCCTTCCTTCGACTTTTACTATGGACTATCGGCCTTATTGATCCTAAGCCCGTCTTCCTCTGACGCCCTCTCTTCTGGCCCATATTTTATGGCCCAATAGCTCTTTGCGGCCCATCATTTCGTATGGCCCCAACAGTACCTAAGGCATGTTAACGGTTAACCTAGTTTAGGTTGCCTCACTAAATTATTACTTGGCTAGGGGCCTTGTTTAGTAATTATGCCTTCTGTAAACATCTTAGTTTAAGATATAGAGGGATGAAGACTTGGCTTAATGGACAAGTCCCTATATCTCTCCGCTTTATCGTTTTGTAATATGTATGATTTGTCTCTCACACACCTTTACTGACATCCGAGTGTCATTGTTTACATAGAAAAAAAAAAAGGTACAGAGGCATGTGAAATAAATAAGCTTATGACGTGTATAGAGTGCATTTATCTAAGCTGTATGATAACGCACATATGTAGTTATGGGCTTATGGCAACCTTGTCGGCTTAAAATAATATTGGAAAATAACACTCGTGATTATGGCTGTGTTAACAGTGTTATACGAAGTAGTTCTTTATTATTAATGATGTTATAGTGCTGTTTTCTTGACAGTATTATAATTTTGTATCCTTGGTGGATGTGCTTTTCTTTCGATCCTCGGTGTCCGGTTGTACCATCTGAGGTCTTATCTCGTATAGAGTTATGGTATCCTCATTCAGTAGGTTGCAGACTAGCATTAAGGACGCACCATATTACATACAGAATAGACTATATGCGTTGCTTAGTTCCATGCATCACTTGTATTGTATCTATAGATTGGTAAGGGAATGCCCAGTATGGGGTATACGTACGTCAGTTAACTGTCCTTGCATTATGTATGTTATGTATGTTGTGGTTGAGAGAATATTATAGTTTCATATGTTATCCATGGATATCTATTCTGAATTACTCTGTTGTTATATGATCGATTCTTGTTCTAGATGGGTCAGTCTGCCATATAGGAAAAAAAATCCAAATTGTAAACAGTTAAATATTAATTGAATTATGCTATTCCATCAACTAACTATGTTATATTTCACCCAAACCATCTCATCCTCCCTTAATCGTGGTTTTAGCTGATGTGTCACCCGAGTATTGGTGGGTACTAGAATGATTTATTCTAATTCAAGCTGACGTGTCAGTTACCAGGTGACATGTCGTTAACCTTAACCACGATTATGCGGTTGAGGGTTGGTTTGAGTTAAAATTGTTAGGGTTATTTTGTGCAGAGTTGTTGTTTGACTGTTGTTCAGTCTAATCATCAACAACGAAGCTAATCTGAGCAGGTGCCAGCTGAAGTTTGTTACAACTTATTGGTGAACGGTTATTTGCGAATCTGTCTAAAAGATTCTCGTGCATTCTGATGGAATAACCGTCTCACACGTTTTGCATTGTTATATATATGTGAGATCATCATTTGTACTTAGTTTAGAAAGTTCATTCACAGATTTCACATATATCATTCTTCATGAGTTGCATAGTGGTTACTTGATGAGAGTAATTTCTGTGTAATTTTGTATTTGAATTACTTGTAAATGAAGAGGCATTGAGATGCTCCTCATCTTCATTGGAAGCATTGAGATGCAATTTAATGGAGGAGGTTCGTCGAGATGATCGAAGAAGCTGTAGACCGAATGGAAGCTGATGCAGCAAGCAGAATCACTCTGAAGTTGAATAAGGTGGAGTCCAGCGGTTGAAGTGTGGTTGATACACTTGTCGGACTACTGGTCGTGTTCCAGTAACCAAGTTTAACTTGTGTTGAGGTTTGATTGCTCTTGTGCTTTGGTTGTTCATTGCTTTATTCAGTATTGATAATTAGTGAGATGAACCTGGCTTGGTATGCCCCCAGACGTAGATCGTATAATCGAACTGGGTAAACAACTTGTTGTGTTCATTTGTTTACTACTTTAGTTAATTCCGCGTAGTTAATACAACACACAAACTACGTTTGCTCATAAGAACATATTAGACTGGGACAAACAAGTGGTATTAGAGCGAATCCAGTGCTCTAGCGTAATTGAGTAGATCAGATCTGTCTGGATGATGAGAAATAAGGAAGGTTCTTCAGTTTCTCGTCCACCTTTGTTTGATGGAACTGACTATAGTTATTGGAAAACGAGAATGAAGGCATTCATAGCGTCACTTGGTGAAGATGCTGATGAGTCAATTGAAACACGCTGGGAACAACCTACTAGGCGAGTGACTTCAGTTAATGAAGATGATCCACCAACAACCAGGCCTGCTACAAGAGCTGAGTTAACTGCTGCTGAAAGGCTAGCTAAGCAAGGTAACTTTTCAGCTTTAAATGCTCTTTTTGCTGCTATGGATTCTACTCAGTATAGAATGATTTCGAACTATACAACTGCTTATGATGCATGGAGAGCTTTAGAAATAGCGCATGAAGGTTCTGCTGATGTTAGAAAATTGATTAAAATAGGCACCACGTGCGTGGTATGAACGATGGCGAACTACCTGTTAGAAAATGAGTATATCAGAGGTTCAGTTGATAAAACGTTGTTTGTGAAACACAGGAACAACAATATTTTGGTAGCCCAAATCTATGTTGATGATATTATCTTTGGATCAACTTCAGAGAAGTTAAAGACAGAATTTGTGGAAGCTATGAACCCTGGGTTTGAAATGAGTATGCTTGGCAAGTTGCATTACTTCTTAGGACTTCAAGTGCATCAAAAGGAAGATGGAATCTTTCTATGTCAAGAGAAGTATGCTAGGAACATGATAAAGAAGTTTAATATGGAGGATTGAAAGGTGATTCGTACACCTATGGCACAACAGACCAAACTCTCAAAGGAAGATATTGGAGCTAATGTCGATAAAAAATTATATAGAAGCATGATTGGAAGCTTGCTCTATTTGACCGCTTCAAGGCCGGATATTTCCTTTAGTGTAGGAGTTTGTGCTCGATTTCAATGTGATCCTAAGGAAACTCATTTGAAGGCAGTTAAAAGAATCATGTGGTATGTGAAAGGCAAAATTGGATTAGGTGTTTGGTACTCGAAAAGATCAACACTAGACCTAATTGGTTTCACTGATTCAGATTGGGCAGGATGTTGTGATGACCTCCGATCAACAACGGGAGGTTGTTGTTATCTAGGAAATAACTTGGTGAGTTGGTACTCACGCAAACAAAACATTGTTGCTTTATCTACGACAGAGGCTGAGTATGTTGCTGCAACTTGTTGTTGCACGCAATTATTATGGATGAGACAAATGCTAGAAGACTATGGCATAATGAAGAAGGGATTCAAGGTTCTTTGTGATAATACAAGTGCTATATGCATTTCAAGGAATCCTGTTTACAATAGTCATAGTAAACATATCGATATTCGATATCACTTCATAAGAGATTTAGTGGAGGATGAAGTTTGAAACATTGGACATGTTGGGTCGTCAGAACAACTGGCTGACATCCTGACTAAATCGTTAGAGGCAGATAAGTTTGAAGGGCTCAGAAGGGAGTTGGGCCTTTGTATTCAGAATTAAAAGATCTTAAATCACATGGGCCTGTGATTAGAGAAGATTTGGCCCAAAAGGAGAAGATTCTACGGATTTCAAATTGCTTTTGGATAAACTTTTATAACTGATGGGACAATTATAGCCTACACGTCGTCATGATTGCAGAGAAACTGCAGAGACGTTTGCAGACCACGATTGATTAATGCTACTCTTTTTAGGGGGTTTTCGAAATGATAAAGGAAAGTTTTCAGAAAGGATTTGAAACACTTTCTTCTTCCCTATTGAAAGTTCGCATTTCTGAAAAATTTGAGGAGGAAATGGGCGATCAAGATGCTGGTAGAGATGGAGTTTCAGAGAAAGCCATACCTTTGCAGGCTTTTGAACCCGCGTTGCCACTACCCGCACCCACTGATGTTCATGAAAATCTTGGAGAAAATGTTGATCAAGTACTCGATGATGTTGAAAATCAACAAACTCAGGAGAATGAAACTCAAGGAGATGCGGAGTATGAAGGAAATGCTACTGATTTCAAGAGGCAAGAGGATTATCCAGTGCAGGCGGAGAATGTTGGTGATACCAACAACCCACAAATGGAGGTTACGCCTGAAAACACTGAAGCAAACCTGAAGGAGGAAATTCTGAAGCTGCTGTTGCAGAGTCGTCTAAACAACCCAGTAAGAAGAAGAGGACTAAGAGGAGTTCACAAGGCTCTGGCACTCCTCGTCCAAAGCGAACTAAAACCAAACCTGCCGAGTTATTGGTGGAAGATGCTTACAGTCCAACGTATTATACAAGGGAGATGAAGAGGTATGGAACTCATGATCTTAGTCAAAGGGAGATCAAACCCGAGGAGGTATTCTTTCACCCTCTTTACAATGAACTTGGATTTAAGGAGTATTTGGAGTCTAAACATTTGATGCATTGGGCTTCTAAACTGAAAAAGTATGCGCCTAACTTGGTTTATGAGTTTTATGCAAATCTTCATGAGGATGTGATGAATCCTACTAGTCAATGGTATGGAAAGGTGTTTGTTCGTGGCAAGTTTATTCAGTTAACACCTACTGTGATCAATGAGGTGTTGAAGGTTCCTGCTAACGACGATGACACTAATCCCTTCAACTACTTGAATGAGGAAACGATGAAGATTGCACAGACCATTTCTGGAGAGAAGTGTATTGCATTTGGGAGAAATCAGCTCAGTCCACATGAGCTCACACTGAAATTCACCTGCTTGTTTCGATTCTGTTCATCCAATGTTTTTCCCACAAAGATTGCTTCTCAACTAAGTTCGGCTATGAGTAAACTTTTGTTCTCAATTGATAAATATTTTGAGAGTCTTAACTTTGGATGGATTGTGCTTGATAAGATGATAGGTTACACACCGGAGAAGATCAAGAAGGGTGCTGTCTTACCTAACCCCGCTTTAATCACTGCACTCCTTGAGAAAACAAGGTGTTCATTCGAAGCAAGGTGAACCAATTGAGCTTATTAAGGCTCATGCCCCTGCTGGTAATCTGATTGACATGTACAATGACATTAAGAAAGGACCGCCTATGTCTGGTGAACAATTGGTTGTCCATCTGCGCGGTATACTACGTGGCTTGAATGACAAGGTGACTGTTATTTTTGACAATGCCATTGCCATTCGTCGTGCTCACACTCAAATCCTTGGTCTTTTGCCAAGAAATTTTTATCCGGATGCTGCTGTTCCTGATGAACAGGTTGACACTGATGATGATGATGCTTAATTTTTGTGTCGATGCACACAAACAGGGGAGTAAGTTCAGATATTGGTTCAGGGGGAGTTTTTGATGTTTTTATGACTGACTACTATGATAGTATTTCTGGTTTGTAAACACTTAACTGTGGTTGGTGTATGGTGATGACTGCTGGCTGATGACAGCTCTTGATGGTTTTTGATGTTGCTACTATCTTTTGATGACTGTTATTTGCTCGTTGTTTTCTGACCCTCTGAACTACAGGTTTGTATGCCCTCTACACAAAAAGGGGGAAATTGTTAGGGTTATTTTGTGCAGAGTTGTTGTTTGACTGTTGTTCAGACTATTAAGCAACAATGAAGCTAATCTGAGCAGGTGCCAGCTGGAGTTTGTTACAACTTATTGGTGAACGGTTATTTGCGAATCTCTCTAGAAGATTCCCATGCATTCTGATGGAATAACCGTCTCACACGTTTTACATTGTTATATATATGTGAGATCATCATTTGTACTCAGTTTAGAGAGTTCATTCACAGATTTCACATATATCATTCTTCATGTGTTGCATAGTGGTTACTTGATGAGAGTAATTTCTGTGTAATTTTGTATTTGAATTACTTGTAAATGAAGAGGCATTGAGATGCTCTTCATCTTCATTGGAAGCATTGAGATGCTCTTTAATGGAGGAGGTTCGTCGAGATGATCGAAGAAGCTGTAGACCTAATGGAAGCTGATGCAACAAGTAGAATCACTCTCAAGTTGAATAAGGTGGAGTCGCAGCGGTTGAAGTGTGGTTGATACACTTGTCGGACTAATGGTCGTGTTCCAGTAACCAAGTTTAACTTGTGTTGAGGTTTGATTGCTCTTGTGCTTTGGTTGTTCATTGGTTTATTCATTATTGATGATTAGTGAGATGAACCTAGCTTGGTATGCCCCCAGACGTAGATCGTATGATCGAACTGGGTAAACAACTTGTTGTGTTCATTTGTTTACTGCTTTAGTTAATTCCGTGTAGTTAATACAACACACAAACTACGTTTGTTCATAAGAACATATTGGACTGGGACAAACAAAAATTAACATACTTAGAGGGTGTTTGTTTATGCGTTTTCGGACAGATTATCTGATTATTGCGTTTTCAAAACGCAAATAATCAGTTAATCCTGTTTGTGTACTAATTTCCAATAATCTATTATTTGCGTTTTGAGGGAATGAAAACGCTATTTTCTTGAAGCTATATTTTGGTGCTGCAAGAAAATTGCGTTTAGCCAAAAATAGATTTTATCATATTATTGCCTATGAAAAATACAAATTCAAACACTTTTTAATGATTATCTGATTATTGCGATTTGTAACAGCATAAGCTTATCCAAACACTTAATTTTTTACAGCACGTTTTGTTACAATATTTATCTGATTATTCGTTTTCTAAACACTACAACACTTTTTAAAACATACGTCCAAATACTCTCTTAGTGGATAGATTATGGTAATTCAATTAATATGAGATTGTTTAAGAAATTGTTCAAATTTATGGAATGATTTGAATGTTTTTCAATGATGTTTACTTTATTGGCAGCCTGGCCACTAACTACTACTATTGTTGACTTTATGTGGATTATAGATATTGTAATCAAGGTGGTGCCCAAGTATGCTAGGATATGAATAAGATATTCACTAGATAAATTAATTTTTACCGGGAAGGCATATGGGAGATTTGATTTTGTAGCTAAGACTGTAGTATTTAATAGATTTCGGTCGTAAATTCAATTGCTAACCTATTTAATAATTAAATTTGACCAAAAATTTTGATCTCTACAACAGAATTTCTTGTAGTGATTGTTCTCGATAATGTTATATGATTATGTGTTTCCCTTAATTGCTTCGAGGCATGTAATTGAGTAATTAACATAACCGCTTTGTTTGGTATTGATTACTCAGCCTACTAGTGAGCATAAGTTAGTTCGCCAGTAATTTGGATAAGTTAGTATAGCGGCAGAGTCAACAAAATGTTTCAAATTTTGGCGACGTTACCATTAATATTCCTAATTTGCCAAGAAACTGAAGTAATATTTAATAGAGATACAACATGGGAATGAGGACTTGACTACTGGTCATGTTATGACTTTCAATATTATGGTTGGGAGTTTGATTCCCACCCGACCCCTATCCCTCCTGTTTATCACTCTTTTTAATTTGTGTAATTTGGGTTCTCATACATCTTTACCGACTCATGAGTAAAAATAGAGATACAACATATTACGATAACATTACTACTATGAATTTGGTATATTCCTTTTAGATAATTATCAATAGAATTTATATTAAAATAATAGACCATTACAATGGACTATTTATCTATTTAATTATTTTAGGCCACAAAAAATATATTTGAAGAATTAAATTAGAATATAAAAAAGTGTAACTAGAAATGAAAATTGAAAATATGTTATTATTATTTTTTTGGAGGAGCCATTAAAGGCCTGAAAATGGGTAGTGGGAGCCCATGCCACACAAATTACAAAGGAACAAAATGGAGGGATAGGGGACTGGGTGGGGATTTGAACCCCCAACCCCGAAAATATGTTACTTCTATTTTTTGGAGGAGCCATTAAAGGCCTGGGAAAGGGGTGATGGGAGCCTATGCCACACAAATTACGAAGGGAATAAAAGGGAGGGATAGGGGGCCGACGGGAATCAAACCTCCAACCTTCCGTTGAAAGTCAATGGATTTAACTACTTGGGCTAAGTCCTCATCCCCTACTTCTATTTGATTGATCTATATTAATGATAAATAGAAAATTAAAAAGCTTGGGGTCAAAATGGAAGAAAGTAAAAGTTTATGGAGTCAAAAAAATATATTGAAAATACAGTTGGCATACTTTTATAAAATGATGCCTTACTGTGGCTTATTTTAATAATTGATATTTATAGTTACGTAAAATAACTAAATAAGAAAAAAAAATAAGAGCCATTATAGTGGGGGCCTATTTTAGTATAAACTCTTATCAATATAGGCTATTTACTACAAGAAAATTACAACATAGCTACCGGCATATGCAGTCAGTAAACCTTAGTTTCGGGTAGTTCCGCGCTTAGTGACCGGCTTACCGACCGCCACATGACGGTCTCTAATTATTTCATAAAGATTTGGGCGCTGGCCGCAGTTTAATCGGTTGTAAAAATTTCCGACCGCATTTGCATTCGACGTCTCGGTTATTGTTTTCAATGAACGGCTTCACGACAGGGCATTCTGTCGGTATTGGACTGAGATAAGGACTTAGATTTTCGGCCACTAACAAAACCAATTATTGAAATTGGCCCAATACAATGACGGATTTTCGTTTTCTAGGCAAAATGACTTTGTAGTGATCCATATTCATAATCATCCGAACTTTGAGTTAGTATATGCCACTATATGATCATTTGGCCCAAAACTAATAATATGTCCTTGTAGAGACCAATTTCAATAATTGATTTTGTTTATGTCCTAAAATCAAAATGAGGGTATTACTGTAGTGGCTCTTGACAATTATTTGGATCTATTCCCTCTCCCAACACCTCTACATATACAGAATAGTTGAATTCTATAGAATAACTTTATTTTTGGTAAACATTGACACCCATGTGTCGGCAAAGATGTGTTGGAGCTCAAAGCACACAAATTATAAAAGGGGATAAAGGGGAGGAATAGGGGGCCGGGTGGGAATTGAAACCCCAACATATAGTTGGAAGACCTGAAACATGACCACTTGGGTCAAGTTTCATTCCCTATAGAATATGAGTATTCTTCGATCTTAAAGGAATCCGAAAAAAAAAACTTATAATAGAGTAAATAAGGGTATAGCATGTATTATAATTACCTCGAGGAAGTCAATAATAAAATGTGTTTTGTCCTTTGGGATGTTAGCAAGATCCAATTCATGGTAGAAGTCCTTGACAGACTGCATCATATCTTCCCATGCTGGCAATATTCTTTTTCCAGACAATAGTTGAGCAATCCATTTGGCTTGGGATTCAAAGAATGGAAGCCCTATGACCTTCCACACCCATAAAAAAGATAACACTAAAATTAGCAGCAAAAATTGAAAAAAGGTAAAGAAAAAAAAAAATCAATTTTGTCCCATAACTTTGTCCGATCTCCAACTTAGTCCTATATTAATTTATTGAATTTGTCCAAAGAGTGTCATAACTTCTTTAATTGTATTCAATTAGGTCCCATCGCACCTTAATCATCCTAAGTACTAATGTGGCATTGTAATAAGGCGTGTACTTAGGATGATTAAGATGGTGTGAGACCTAATTGGACACAAGAGTGTGTTGGATATATGGCTGTATGTTGTCCATAATTGCTGGATATTGTTCAAATTCTTAATTAAGGTTATTGTTTCAATATCAATACAGAATGTGGTGTTAAATTAATATACTATTATTGAGTCCACTCTAAACTCGAACTCTTGAGAACAATACCATCCACCCCTGCCAGACAACAACATGGTAAAAATATGCTAGCCTGTCGATTATTGCCACTCGAACTAGATGTAGAGCAGAATTCAAAGGACGAGAATAAATAATTAAACATATTTAGGTTATGCAAGATTTACCTGTGCAGGAATGCCGATAAAGGATAGCGAGGGAGCCAGCGAAGGAGGGAAAGTATGCTCATATAAAGGTCCCACTCTGTCATCATCTACTGCCACTATTCCTTTGGTGTCGAGAAATGGAAACGAATAAGAGTACCTGCACAAGAGCACAAGCCTCCCTGGTTTGTTGTTTTTCTTTCTCATTGAACTTGGCAATTAGTAACTACTATTGATTAAGGTTAAGGTCCTGAGTAGTAAACAGGTTTTAATTTTTACATTTTAATCAGATGGTACATGCATTATAGTATATGTAGGTGATTGTAATAATTGGCTCGAATTTTGACTTCTAGATTATAGCAGTTAAAGCAGTTAAAGGAAATGTTACAGAAATTCACCGTAAATCTAACGAGTATTAGTATTTGAAATTGATAGTTTGAAGAACTAGAAAGAATGCTTGCAAATATCGTCCTCATAACTTATCTTTTTACTGGAATTCAATATATATCCCATTTATCAGACTCGATATCGTCTATCGATGTAAATCAATATATATATATATATGTATATATATATATAATTTTCACGTATTTATGTTTTATGTACACTATATTTTTTTTTTTTGAGGAGTCAAAGCGTAGAAATACCACACAAATTACAAATGGATAAAGAGAAAGGATAGGGGGCTAGGTAGAGAATCGCATTCCCAATGGAAGGCGTGAGTTTGCCGCTTGGGCAGGTCCTTATCGCCAATTTATTTACAAAACAATTTAGTCCTGTAAATATTTGTAGGAAAAAGAACTCAAATATTTCCAGAAGTTTAAATAAATGACAGCCCCATATTAATTAAATTTCCCGTTTGGTTGCCAGCGGATTCTAGAGCATATGGCCAATTAGCAGGTTTGACTCACCAATGTGCTATTTTTCTGTGTTTGGCCAGCAGTAGATTAGAGGAGCATAATGGTCTCCATCTGCTCAAATCTCATCTTGCTTCTTTTTGAAGCAGATTAACAAGTATATTGGACAATCACTAAAATACCTTTCTATATGCTAGCTAATCTACCAAACACTTCCAATAAAATCTGCTATTACTGTCTGCTAGTCAAATCTACTTTTCATATCTGCTACTCAAATCAGCTGATCAAATCTGCTATCGGTTAGTTTCAATCTGCTGTCTCCCAAACACACCCTTTATCTCCAAACCATTTCACCTCCTTAGCCCTTAGTTGCGAGCTAAACTGTCATAATCCTATTGATCAAGAGAATATAGGAGCATAAAAGAGGGAGGACCAATGATCCTGTGCCTGATATGCTACAGTACTAGCTACTACTTGACAATTATTACACATGTGAAGTCTGGGACCACATTAATGATTAAAATTGACCTTTCTTTAATAAATTTCGAATTCGTCCTAATTAATTTTAAAATTGCAGAAGGAATTTGGAATTAAGGTAAACATAATTGACTATTTTAATCGTGAAACATGGATTTTAATTGAGAAGACGAAATTAATAACTTACACAATTTTAACGGTGATGAAATTAAAATATCGATAAAAAAATATAAAAGGTATCTTTTGGATAAACCAAGGATCTTTCAAGCCTATTTGAGATTTAGGGTTTGTTATACACGTCATTTCTAAGAGCTTTTGTGAGTTTTATATCTATATTAAAATAAAAGCCCCGTTTTTAAACTAGTTTTCTTAAGTTGTAGCTTTGCAAACAAAGAGTTGTTGCATGCAGTGTTGAGCTTTCGGGAGCTTTGGATTTTGTATCAAAACAAATAACTCTGTAAATTGCAGCTGCGCAATGCTCTAACAACATAAACTACCCTTATAGCTTTCGAGCGCTTTTGACAGCTACTTTCCAGTTTACTAATTTTTCTAACTGTTTTAAAACCTACAATTACTTCTAAAGAACATTTTATATCAAATTAAAAAATTTCAGTCTCTATCAAAATCTACAACTCCCAACACCATCAGTTTCATCCAACTTTAGCTCACAACTAGTTAGTCATGCACCCACGGGAAAAAATGTCAAATTGGTGCCGTAACTTTGCCAATTTTTTAATTTGGTGCCATAAATTTGGAGTTTTCTAATTTGGTGCAGTAACTTTGCTAATGTTCTCCAAAATGGTCCCATCATGCCTTAATAAATCATATTTGCTGGCGTGACACGTGATTAGTGTAAATAATTAATGTAATTTTACCATGTAGGTATAACATAGGCATATATAGATTGAGTTTGACCTACACATTTGGACACTTTCTGACCCTATTTCTAATTTAATGGTCCCCTTCGAACCCTATAAGTACGCAGAAAATGTATTTGAAAGTATCCATTTGTGTGGATTAAACTCATTCAATACCTAAGTGACACCTACATGATATAATTAAATTAATTATTTACACTTTCTGGGTATCGAAACTACAAATTTCACGTCTGGAAGGCAGCGTCTAACAGACACCGTTGTCCAATACATGGACCTTCCTCAGGATGAGGACGTTGTCTCAGAATCTTCGGCTGACACTGGTTCTAGTTCAGATGACACTGATCCGGATGATCCATCACAGGAGACTTCGGACGAGGATTTCCAACTTTGAAATGTGATAGACGTCTTATATACTTGCATTAAATTTCACTTAAGTGTATATGTTTTATTTGGAAGTATCACTAATTCCTAATAAATTTTGCCTGCTACAGATGTCTGACAGAGGGGGAGGATCGGGTTCGAACACACCGCAGCGATCCCTTACACCAGCCGAGGAGGCGGCGAGGATCCGGAGGGCGAGGGAGGCTTACAGGCGACAGATGGCAGGTAATTGACATTACAGTTATTTCTATTACTAATTGATGAAGTCAATGAATCATAATTATTACTTCTTGTATTTCAGTTGCTAGTGCCGGCGCGGAGGATCAGACCGGAGGGCATGATTCTGATCAGGCTGTGCCGGAGACCCCACCCCCACCCCCACCCCCACCCCCACACACACCAGGTACGTACTATCTGTTTTAAAATACAGTTACATTAAAAATTTCCTATTAATATACCCATTTGTTCGGTTTTAGGATCGGTTGGCTCTACGCAATCTACTCCTCCCTCTGCACAGCAGGGGAATGACAGGGTACTTCTGGCGCCGAATAGCACTGATGGGATGTAAGTCATATTACATTAACTTATCAGCATATCCTAATTTGTATCTATATAGAAAATGTGTATTCATCTTATGTATGTCAACAACTTTCATTGTATTACAGTATTGACTTCCCGAACGCAGTCGTGCGGAAGATTACGGATATATATCCGAGGCGTGCAGATGTAAATGGGATTAGCTGGGGGAAGGTTTCAAAAGAGACAAAGGAGTTCTACTGGGGAGAGTTCCAGGTATGATGTGCTTAAGACAGTAATAATGTGTAATTTTCACACTACTAATTGTAATGAATATTAACTCAATCTGCAGAAAGTTGCTCGTTGGGCTCCCGAGCATGCACTTGCTGTAAGAAAAGAATGGGAAAAGAAGAACATAGCACAGTGAGTTCTAAATTACAGGATAAATAAGTTTTATTACAGGATATTACCTTAGTTGCACGTAATTAACAGGTACAAGGATTACACATTGGACATAAGAAGTAAGAAAAAACCGATGCCGGGCGATGCGGTTGTGGCTGAGAATTGGAGACGAATATGGGATTCCCAAGCCTTCAAGAATAAGAGCAAGACGGGAAAGCTGAACAGACGCCGCGGTCAGGAGGATGCACCGGCCCTCCCCACACACACTGCAGGATCCAAGACATTCCGTGCCACCCGCGATGACATGGTATTTTTTTAACCTCCCTTGGTTCTAATTTTATAATATAGTCCACATGAAAATGTCTTATCACACTGATGATTTATGAAATTCATAGTCGAGTGCTAAGGATGGGCCCGTTCACTTGCACGAGCTCCATGAGCACACACATACAAGAAAGCACCAGAAGGATAATTGGGTCCGAGAGAAGTCGAAGGATCTTCAGGTACAGATTCTAAATATCGTGGGAGGATTATGGATTGCCTAGATACTAACTTATTTGCCTTCAATTTTTTATCTTATTAAACAGGATGAGTTTAATGCCGTTGTTGAGACTTTGACCCAAGATCCGGAGATTGGTAGCAGCCTTGATCCAGATCGCCTCTTCCTAGACGTTGCTGGTGGCCACGACAGGCGGAAGGCAGTCTATGGCATAGGCTCCGTAGCCAGGTCGCTCAGGCCTTTGGATGCAGTTGATTCCACCCCGCCACCGCCTACTTCTCAGTATGTCACTCAGGCACAGTTGGATGCGCAGTTTGAGGAGTATAGGGCGACTCTAGATCGGCTCGCACAGTCACAGATGACCATGGCGGAGCAGATGGAGAGATGGCTGGGGGTTCGGGGTCCTCGATCCCCCGACCGCGGGGATGCTGGCTTAGGAGGTGGTGGTTCTGCTGTTCATTGAGTCTTGTCGTATTTTATGGTTTGATACTTAGCTTGTCATCTTTGGATACTTGTCGTCTTTGGATCATTTCATACTTATGTTTGTAGACGTTGTTTAATTGAACTTGTTGGTATTGGACTTCAAGTAATACGTATTGTAGTTCTATATTTGGGAGAGTTTTCGAACCTTTATTGTTGTTTGGAAGTTTGGCATGAGTTTAGAAGATCAAATTCTGGGATTGAAGTAATATGTATTGTTGTTTGATGCAGGTTGGCATGAAAAAACCAGCCAAATCCAGGCTGCTGTTTCAGGATTACCGACCGCATATGCGGT
Source organism: Hygrophila difformis (assembly GCA_030278955.1). Taxonomy (NCBI): domain Eukaryota; kingdom Viridiplantae; phylum Streptophyta; class Magnoliopsida; order Lamiales; family Acanthaceae; genus Hygrophila; species Hygrophila difformis. Next base: position 14,515,620 of record JAOANR010000005.1, on the reverse strand, counting down.
CGGTAATCGGTCGGCAACGCGTGGCCCAGAAGCTCCCGCAGACCAAATTGCCGACCGAAAAATTGGTCGGCAAGTCGGTCGGCAAATTCTTCCGACCAAAATTCGGTCGCCAAATAGGTCGCTAAACTCACCGACTCCATCGCTTTTGGTCGCCCTTCGGATGCAGACCAGGACATTACCGACCGTCATATCCGGTCGGTAAGCCGGTCGGTAACCCTTGTGGACGACCCGCCCAGGGGGTTACCGACCGCATTTGACGGTCGGTAAATCCGGAATTTCTTGTAGTGCACGTAAGCAAATGTGGGTGATTAAGGCATGATGAAACTATTTTGAAGAACATTAGCAAAGTTATGGCACTAAATTAGAAAACTCAAAACTTATGGCACCAAATTGGCAAATTAACAAAGTTACGACACTATTTTGGCATTTTTACTGCACCCACCCAAAAGCTACCCTTAATTAGTACGTAGCTTTCCAAAAGGGACCTTTTCAATTTAATTAATTTTTTTTAACTATTTTAAAATTCACACCCACTTCTAAAACAGTACTCTATATAGAATTAAAAATTTTAACCCTATCAAAATCTAGTGCCCATAGAGATCAGCTCGCAACTATGTGCAGAACACGCCCAAGATAACATTCCAGGTACAAGTGGGCTGGCTCCCTTATCTGTTTGGTTCGTGTTTCATTCGAGGCCACCTATACTTTCCTGTTTTGGAATTTGTTTCTATTAATTCTAGTTGCCCACATGCATTATTAGTATTTAGTAAAATTTGAAATCTGCTCCTTTGGTGTTTGGTCCACCCGTGTTTGGGGCAACTCATATAATTGTCTTTTGAAATTTGTTTGGACTATAAATCCAATTCCAACTTGCATTAAATAAAAATTGAGGGGAATGGTATTTGGATCAGTGGTCAGTCCACTAGCCTCTATCCCCTCAAATTCTTTTTCTTTCCTTTTTTAACAAAAAAAAGGGACAAAAAACTGCAATGTAAACTATCTTATTCTTACCCCGTGCAGTATATTACAGTGTCGGCGGATGTCCAAGAGCCATCACTGAACACAACCCTTCCATCTTCGTGTAGCAATTCTATCTGCAATTACAGTACATTGTTTCAGATTGTAAAAATGGAATGACCAACTCCCATCACACAGTATGCGTATTATTGAATAAAGGAAATTTTATTCTATATCTTGTTATGAATTTTTGTTTTCAATTGATGGATGGATGCTTATCCGAAAAAAAAAAAATTAAAAATTAATGGATGGATCATGGATGTAATAACAAACCTGTGGATGAAGGTGCATATTGTCCCATTTGGTGATTGCTTTGAGGAAAGCTTCACAAATAATATTTGGGGATCTGGCACTTACATGACTTCCTTTGCAGTATTTGCTAGCTCAATCGATATCTCCTGTCCGCTGAACGAGCTCCCAACAACCACCACTACCTGTAATTTTCTCATCAAATCCAAAAACAATTACCATGAATATGCGAAATGAGACATTACCTGAGGATTATGATTTACAGCTAAACTATAAAAAAAATTTATCCCTTTTAGATTTTTGTTTTATTTAACCCCCAAATTCTAGTGAGAAATATATCAACACCTAAAATTATCTTAATTAAACACTATATTTTTTTTTAATTTTTATTTTAACATTAATTAGTAGAAATTCTAGACTCTTGTTACTCTCCAAACACACCCCAAGACACTGCACTCCGAATGTGTCTGAAGTAGTTCACTTTTGGGACGTGCTTTGAATTTTGAATTTTAGTCCTGTTACTGCACATACTAACTAATACGTATGAGAGTTAAGTGCGACCTGATTCTTGAAGGAATCCGGCACCCGGTAAACATGGCTATGCATCTGCCTTCCCTTCCATGAATCCATTCCTGCATGCTCAAATTCGACCTGGATTAATTTCTTGAGCAAGTTCTGATTAGCCAAGCAAGTTACAAGACTCACAGTACTAGTACCTTGTATTTTAGGTAACCTCGGCTTGGAATAGCGCCCACTAGCGACAACCACTGCATCAAAGACTTCCTTTTCCGCTGCAGCATTGGTCCTCACTGCCCATTTCAAGTCACACGGCGGGGATGGGTAATTTAGCATCTCCACATTGGTGACCCGAGCATTGAATCTTATCATATCTCGCAATTTGAACCTCTCACAAAAGTCTTGCAGGTAAAGCAAGTATTCTTTATGGCCGGGATACCTCCTTGTGTCGCGGTTTTGCTTGACTACAAATGGGAAATCGGTGTAGCCCATGGTCTCTCTGGCCGACTGCAGCCTCAAGGAGGCGTATATGCTGCTGTGAATCTTGAGGGAACTCTCTGTTCCCATGGGGTGCTCTGCCTCAACGTTGGGGTCATACAGCCATTGCCCTCCTATATCGCGGTTTTGCTCCAGAACCACCACCGTGTGCCCCTCCTTCCTTAGCTCTCGCGCAGCCACTAAGCCGGACGGCCCTGCACCGATCACACATACTTTCTTTGATGTCCTTCCTTCAGAAACCATGGTGTAAGTTTTTCTTCTTAATTGTTGTTGTGTGCCTCTCCTGTTCTATCTATGGGGTTATAGGTAGCTAAGTTTATAAAAGATTCCGGTGATATGATTGGAGTGGTGAATTTTATATGACACCCCAATCCCCTCCCCAAATTTGAATTCGCCAATTTTATATTTTTATACTCGCTCTGTCACATTAATTCCACCACACTTTTCTTTTCAATTCGTTACATTACAGTTGACACATTCATTTTTAGAAAATAATTAAATACTTTAATTATCGAATCTACTCCCATCACATTACATTCATAAATAAATATGTAAAAATTTTAAACGCACAACTATTACATCACACATAAATAATTCAATTAAAAATTCAAATTCATTACAATCAAATCACATAAATTGCTAATTCCCCCCGCCCCCAACTTTAAACACTACAAGAAAATTCCCATGCGGCGACCGCATATGCGGTCGGTGGGCTCAGGACACGGGTCGTCCAGGAACCCACCGACCGGCCCACCGACCGGAAACGCCGGTCGGCGAATTCCTGGTAGGCCGCCATCCGGCGACCAGTAGTCACGCGGTCGGTGGCTCCGGCGACACGGCCACCGACCGCCATTTGGTCGGTAGTCTCCGCCGACCACCTTGTCGACTCCGAACTTTGGTCGGTGGAGAGAAGATCTGGTCCTCCTGGACCAGCTTCCACCGACCCGGGCGGCGACCGCAAATTCGGTCGGTGGCCGGCTGAACCAACGCAGTTCCGGTTCGGCCACCGACCGGTGCACCGACCGCATGTGCGGTCGGTGGGACCTGTGAACCTGCACCAGCAGAGCTGTTTTTTACAGCCAAACCTGCCAACAAAAACAAACCCAAGCAATGTACAATCTTTATCCAAACACCTGCTACAAATCAATCCATTCAAACATCACCATCACACTAACTTGAAAAATACATTAATACATCAATCTAGATCAACATACACCGTCACGAAAACATACTCCAATCCACAACAAGTCCAACTAAGTAAAATCACACCAAAACCAAGTCTAAACACATCCTAGCATACAACCATCCTACAAATATTTCAAACACAAATCCCCAACACCAAATACATAGAAATGCACAAAGGTCAGTGAACACTAATATCACCTCCACCGGTGCCACCTCCAAGGTCATCATCCCCATCGCCACGGTCTGGGGATCGAGGCCCTCTTACTCCAAGTACTCTCTCCAGTTGCTCAGCCATAGTCATCTGTGTCTGGGAGAGCCTCTCAACTCTATCCATGTAAGCCTCAAATTGCTCCTGTGTCACAAACTGTGAACTTGAGGGGGGGGGGAGTGATATCCTCACTGGCACCGGGCCTAAAGGACTTCGCAATCGAGCCCAGGCCATACACTGCATTGCGTCTGTCATGTCCGCCAAGGACATTGTAGAATGCCTCATCGGGATCGAAGTGCGGGCCAATCGTCGGGTCCTGGGTCAATGTTTCGGCCACTGCATTGAACTCCTCCTGTATTTCAAAATGAAGAGGAAATGAGTCTGGGCAATGTAACTTAATAAATTTGTTAAAGGATGAATGTGACATATATTTAACTTGGAATTGTTTAATAACTATAATTACATTAACTTGCTGTGACCGTTCCCTAATCCAGTTGTCCTTTTGATGTTTTCGCGTGTGTGTATGCTCGTGTAGCTCATGAAGATGGACAGTCCTGTTTTGATCAGCTGACTGCAAAATTTAGATTTAATGCAATGTAAGAACAAGCCTCATATGGAACTACAAATTAAAACAAAAAAAACATGGTGAAAGCTTACTAATTTTTCCTTCGTGGCCCGAAATGTCTTTGGTCCAGCAGTGTGCGTCGGGAGGGCTGGTGCATCCTCCTGTCCCCGGCGCCTGTTTAGTTTGCCCCTTCTTGATTTTTCCTTAAAAGCCGCTGAATCCCATATACGAGCCCAATTCTGTGCAACCAGCTCGTCTGATGGCATCGGTCTTTTCTTACTCCTGATGTCAAGCGTGTAATCCTTTTCTTACTCCTGATGTCAAGCGTGTAATCCTATCAAGGGTTGTAAGTAGACATCAATCCCCTGCTTGGGACTTGACTTCCCGGGAATAATGCATGTCAAGAACATGTATTCATCCTTCATACACATGTGGGGAGGCAGATTGTAAGGAGTTAAAATCACTGGCCAACATGAGTATTGAGAGCCTGACTGACCAAATGGTTGAAAACCGTCCGTACACAAGCCTAATCGAACATTCCGTCCCTCAGCACCAAATTCTGGATGACATGTGTCAAAATCTTTCCATGCCTTCGAATCGCATGGATGACACATCTCCCCAGACGACCCATGCGTATGTCCGATATGCCAAGACATGTGCTCCGCCGTTGCCTCCGATGCATACAACCTTTTTAATCTGTTTTTAAGTGGGAAATAAAACATGTACTTCCGTCCAATCCGTGAATTAGAATTCGTTTCCCTGTACCGAGGCTCGTCACAAAACTTACATCTATCTAAAGTTGCTTCTTCGCGCCAAAACAACATACACCCCTTCACACAACAGTCTATTTTTTGAACAGGCAACCCCAATCCCTCAAGTAGTTTCTTTGCCTCGTAAAAGTTCTTAATCATAACATTATCATCAGGGAGTGTATCAAGGATGAGTTGGCATAAGGTATCGAAGCACCTCTCTGATAAGTTGTGTTCGGCTTTGATATTTAACAACCTTGCAACTGTTGACAACAAGGTCATTTTCTTGCAGCCCGGCCACAAGTCTCTGTCTGCGGCCTCTAACATACTGTAGAACAACCTCTCTTGCGCATTGGGTTCCTCGGGTTGCCTCGGTTCATCATCCGGAGTGCGTGGAGTAGTGTCGGGAATACCAAATCCCATTCCTTCGCACACCATTTGAATGTAATCATTCTCAGGAGCACTCGCAGACGAAGTGCCAACGTCATCAGTATCGTAATACCGACTAAATTGGTGTGGCTCTCCGTGACACGTCCACCTTTCGTAGTTAGGGACAAATCCATGTGCTTGTAGATGATACTTGATGTCATTGTCAGTTTGATAACATTTATTCTTACATTGCCTACACGGACACCTTAATTTTCCCTGGGACCTATCGACATTTGGGTTTCGATGAGATATACGCAAGAAAGATTCAACTCCTCCTATAAATTCGGAGGTGAGTACTCCAATTTCACGACGACCGCGATACATCCAACTACGGTCCATCACCTACAAATATGGCAAGATGCCACTAAAGGGAACTAATTTTCATCAATACATTGTGATCATTTAGTTTCCTAACATTTAAAGAATTTAAACTACTTTTGCATCAATACTTGTTTTTATGTGTTCATTTAGTTCCCTAACATTTAAAGAATTTATAATACAATTTATCATACTTAATGTTATGTACTTCATAACAAAATGAAAACTACTCATGCATCGCTCTTAGTAGATTAAATAGGAAGCTTAGTTAATTTAAGTCTTATAGATTTACTGTATAACAATAGTAAAATATATTACCTTGTTATTGATGAGATTTATGAGAATCGACCGGTGAGTTGTCTACCGCTTTCCAACTGAAATCCCAAATGTGTCTGATAATATGAAATTTAAAGTTAAAACCAGGAACAAGAATAAATAAAATAACCATTTCACACTTAGACTCTTCCAAGATGTTCAATCTCCAAAGCAAACAACCCACATGTGCAAGACATATGCAAGTGAAATCAAAATCAACTCCTATACACCAATTTTAACAAATCCATTATAAATAAAATTTAAAACTTCACAACTTTCTCATAAAGACTCTAAATTAAACAAGTGTCACCATCCTTCAAAAAATTAAAAACTCACACTTAGGCTTATACAATTTATTCAATCTTCAAAACAAACACCATACGACATTCAATCCTAAATAACCCAAATACAATTTATAACAAAAGAACAAGAACAACACATAAACTTCAACACTACATCCAATACGACATTCAAAACAATTTATAATTCCAAACCATATATCACATTCAAAAAAACAAAAACAATACCAAATTCACACTCCATTATTAAACTAAAACAAAATGTAAACTCCAAACCATACATAACATAGAGTAGAACATCGAAAATGATTAATTCAAATCCAATACTAAATCCAAAACCATTCTATAACACAAAGTTCAACTATTATACACCAATTTCAACAAATAATAACAACTAAACCAATTTCAACAAATAATAACAAATAAACTTCAAAAGGACATAACTTTCTCATACGAACTCCAAATATAGCATATCATATATGAAAATTTATCTACTCGACGAGAGAAATATGATTATGTGTTCAAAATTTATGAAACCCAAAAAATCAGTTCGTAATGGGGCAAAAACAGGTGCTGCCAGTTTCCGGCAAGTTTGAATTTCGGTTCTTCCCAACTTTTGCTCAAGACATCATTAAGAAATAGCATTGGTACATCCATGTAAATCAAAGTTAATTCTCCTTGCACATTTTAGGCCAAAAACATATAGTACCAACTATATTCAAAGAACAAATAAATGCAATACCGAGGCCACAATTATGTGAGCAAGCAAAATCACACACGAATGCAAGTACGAAGAGCATAGTTGTAAGAATCGATTACCTCAATCGAGGCTCGAAAGGGAAGAATGGTGGCGGCACTTGAGGAGCGGCGGCGGCGGTTTTGTGGGGCTGTGGACAGCGGCGGACGACGTGGGGGTGGCTGCGGCCGGCGGCGGGCGAGGTGGAGGTGCAGGGCGGCGGACGAGGCGAGTGAGGCGGCGGACGAGGCGGAGGTGCGTCGGACGAGGCGGTGGCCGGAGTCGCACGCGAGTGAGGCGGCGGACGAGGCGGTGGCCGGAGTCGCACGCGGGTGGAGGTGCGTCGGATGGCGGCTCGAAAGGCTTCTCCGACCGGCGCTCGAATGGAGGCGGCGATGGTCGCCGGAGATGGTCGTGTGGGGGTGGTCGGCGGAGAGGTGTTGAGAGAGTGAAATTCGCGTGCGTATAGGGTAAAATGAAGAAGAATGGCGTCTGCGCCATTTACCCCGATTTGGGGTTTTTTAACCCTAAGGCACCGACCGCAGATGCGGTCGGTGCCCCGGTCGGTCCCACCGACCGCATTATGGTAGGTCGGTGGGCCGGTCGTGGCTGTGCAAGGTGGCCCATAACGGCTCTTTTTGCACCGACCGCAGGTTGCGGTCGGTGCAGCGGTCGGTGGCGGCTACCCGTGCATTGTCGGTCGCTGGATTCGGTCGGTGGAGCGAAATTTTCTTGTAGTGAAATATTAATATACCCATACATCAAATACTAATTATCCTCACATAAAATACCGTGCACAAAAACTTTGGGACTCTCTAAGTGGGACTGCGGAAGTATATAGTATCTATTGTATGGAAGAAAGATGGATTTATAATTAAAGTTTAAAAAATTAACAACTTGGATTGCATTTGAGTTTTATAACCTAAAATAATATATGTATATAATATATATATGTATATATAAATTCAAATCATTCCATAAGTTTTAACAATTTCTTAAAAAGTTTCATAATTAATTGTATTATCCTAATACTGTAATACTCGAGAATTTTTCAACAAAAAAAAATAAATATAATAAATAGATAAAGAATCATAAGGAAAGGAGAAATAGAATTTAATCAAAATTCCGAGAACCCGGGAAGCCGAAGACAATTTAATCAAATAAATGGTTACACGGGAACCCAACACCGATGGACTCAATAACTCGAGTCCAAATGTAAATTTAGACCCGAGTAAAAATTAAGATAGGAAATAGGAGCCCGAAAATATCCCGGAAATCGGAATCCGAGAACGTAGAGGGTTAGAAGTCCGAAAGAGAGGAGGAAAGGCTCGACGGATCGCACGACCCGCCTGGACCGAAGTCCAGGCGTGGACCGCACGGTGGCAGCGCGGTGTTTCAACTAAGGGCGCGCCAACCCCGCGCCAGTTGGCAGAAACGGCCAATGCGAGATTCTCTCGCACGAATCCGAATTTTCCGAGTTCGTTTGCTCATCTTGCGGCTCAAGACTCACTAGGTGTAATACCCGAGATTTTTATCGGCGTCCAAACGAATAAAATTAGTTTCTTAATCCGATCAAGGTCGAAATATCTCCGAGAAGAAGAAAATAATTTATCACATAAATTATTGCTCGGAAATGAAACGCCGATAGATTCAAAAATTCAAAATGGAATAAAAGAGGGAAAGGAAGCCCGAAGACATTCCATGGATCGATGGAAAAGTATTGGAATTAAATTCAAGAAGGAAAATAATTTTAATTCCAAGGACCGTGAAGTTGAAAAGGATTTAAATAAATAAATCATTGCACGGGAATCGAATGACGACGAATTCAAAGCCAACGACTCCAAACGCGACGAATTCAAGATTTCGAATACGGGACTAATTCGAGACGAAATAAATTTAAAATAGGAATCATAACCCGAGAATGACCCGAAAAATCGAGCCCGAGAACGTAGGAGGATAGAAGCCCAAACCAGAGGAGGAAATGCCCGACGGATTGCACGACCCGGCCCAAGCCGAAGCTTAGGCCGGAGTCCACGCGGTCTCGGCGCGCCCTCGCGCCACCAAACAGGCAGCAGCAATCAATGCGATTTCGGCGATTTTCTTACCATATTTTCGACCCCCGACTATGGAAACACAATCACCATTGAGGGAAGGGGATATGGGACGATTCTTGATGATCCTAACTCCCTAAATTCAGATTTATAGACCCTAAATCAACCCTAAGGCAGCCTCCACTCTCTCACTTTCTCTCCCACCACCATTCAAACCGAAAAACCCCAAGTCTCTTGTATTCTTGAACGTCCGACGAACAAACCGGAGCAAGGAGGACGTGAAGAGGAAGTGTTCAGACCCTAGATAGTGGTAAGATGAAGTCTTGAACTTCGTTTCATAGTTTTCGTCGGATTTAGATTCTAACTTATGGTTTTTATTCTCAAAAACACAAATCGGAGCCAAAGGAAGAAGAACCATGTTGAGGAGATTCGTTTGTAGCCATACGTAGATTCCGGACGACCCAAGGGCTGTTTAGAACACATATTATGTAAGTTAATTCTTACATACGGTTTTTGGTGGCTAAAAAGCGATCAAACATAAGATTCAACACAAGAATTTAATAAAATCTGTCAATAGAAGTCTCACACGCGCGCAGCGTTTTTGGATGAATTTTTCGAACCCCTAAAAATCTTCAAACGAGAAAACTCAAAACATAAAAAGTGTTCCTAATACATAGTTCTACCTTGTGTAAAATTTTCTTAATTTTTCGTTACGGTTTGATGACCAAAAACCGAATCTGAACACTGCTGCCCGTTTTTCGAACTTAGAACTTTGGCAGATTTGAATCTTGAACTTGTTAGCCATTTTGACCTCGGATCTAGGCCGAATTAGGACTTGTGTTAAACATAAAATTTGTAGATCTATGAGTCTTGAATACCTCTGTAAAAGTTTATGCATTTTCATTAAGATTTGATACCCCAAACCGCGTCGAACAATTTTTGTGAGGCATGACTCTTTCGAAAACCATGACAGATTGTTTGGTCGAACTTGATGTGCATTTTTCTATCACTTGTTGTCAAAAATAATCTTTGGTGAAAACATAAAAGTTGTAGATAAATGTCTTGAGAATATGCCTGTAAACTTTCATGCATTTTCATTAACGTTTGCATAGTCAAAACCCGTTTTGAATACACTGTGTCCGAGAAGGAAAAGTCGACAGATTTTTAAACCGAACATAGTGGATTAATCTGACTTAATCCGTGATGAAGTTGCATAATTTACCTCTAATAAAAATTGTTTATTTTGGTGTCTTTTAAGTGCCTGTAAAATTTAATAAATTTTGGAGGTCGTTTGCTATGTCAAAAACTCTTTTGAAAATCAGTGCGCTGTGTAGACAATTATGACAGATTTTGGCTTCTGTAAAGATTGTAAAATTTCACCCGTTTCCTCACATAATTTTGGAAAACTTAAAACACGAAAGTTGTTCGTTAGCGTGTTTTTGATCTACTGTAGAAATTTGAAGTCGATGTCCTTTGAAATGAAATTTTAAACTGAGATGGCGTAAACTGTGGAAACGACTTGGTTGAAATGTTGAAAAAACTCGTCTTTTGAGAAACACATGATTTGCGAGATATGTCTAAACAAATAAAAACATTTTTCTAAATTCTTTTGAAACATTGGTGATTTGTGACCAAGTTAGATACTATCAATATTGACTATGTGGCTTGTGGACATAAGAGCCCAAGCGTATGTCTAACGGACGTAAGAGCCCTAGCGCAAAATTGATTATGTGGCTTGTGGACATAAGGGCCCAAGCGTATGACTAGCGGACGTAAGGGCCCTAGTGAAATATTGACCATGAGACTAGTGGACATAAGAGCCCTAGCGAATGGTGATCTATAAAAGAAACGAAACGAGAAATTTATACGAGATTTAATTAAATCCTTGCTAAATTATGTTTTGGTTTATACCAATTTATTTAATCGCCTTGCGAGTTATATATGTGATCATTTGGCATGCATACCGTTGATTTCTACAATTAAATTCCATTATCTTGACGAGTTAATTTATATAGTGCCTGAGATCATGCTAAATGTAAGTCAATTCTTTCTTAAATAATTAAAGGCTTTGAAACCCCATTATTGTATGCTAGGGGTTAACTTATTCAGCATGTTTATGCTGACAAACCGTTGCTCTCTTTTTCTTTTCAGAGTATGAGGCTTACACATGAGCATAGCATGCATTGGGATTTTGGAAACGTTTACTCTCGTTTTTATACATGACTTGCATAACGGGCTTGTATAACCCGTGTTTTGGCCGTGTTGGCCCTATTTATATTTCCGCTGCTATATCTATATTTAAATATTACTTTCCGCTGCAACTTAGATAATACTATGTAATGATTTTTGTTATATATTTATATATGGGCTATTTGAAATGTTTTAAATTCTGAAAAACCATAGCCTTGCATCTCTCTAACAAGCTCGGAGAATCCATGTCTTGCTAGGGAGGTGTGGCGGTGATATCCCGGCCTGGGTTATCAAATCCGGGGTGTTACAAGGTGGTATCAGAGCCCGGAATATTGTTAAAGCTATTAATATTATTATTTTTAAACTATTATTAATTTTTTTTTAAAAAAACCATTATGATTTTAAAACTATCATTGTTGAGCCCAAAATTTTTCTAAGCCCTAACTTTTACCCCAAATTAATTATTTTGAAGCCCAAAACTTTTGAGCCCTAAATCTTTTTTTTAGCCCAAATTTTTAGCCAAATATTTAATTACAAGTTGGCCCAATACCCTTGTTTTTACTTAAGCCCAAATAATTTATTCTTTTGGCCCAATATAGTGGCCCAACCCTTTTACCCTTATTCTTTTAAAATCTATCCAATGAACAAACTTATTTTTTTTAAAACCCATGGATAAATAAATGCATGCATAAAGTAAATTTTATTGGGGGATTCCATATGCATACATACATATTTGCACTAACTCTCTTTTTTATGTGAACTATCTGCGTTAAATAACATTCCTAGTTTTAGACTTCGGCTTGACATCTACTTAGGAGCGCTAACTTGAGACTAATCTTGCTTTAGTCTTAGATGTTAACAAGAATACTTAGCGTGCCCATGTCTATCATTTTCCCCTACCATTCATATCTTTTAGATCTTTTTGACTCTAACGAGCCTTAGATTAGAAACTCATCTTCGCGTGCTTAATAACAGAGAATGGCACCTAGAAGAAAACTGAGGAAGGTAAGCCCAAACGGCACTGACACTGACCTCCCAAACGCACCTAAAAACAATGAGATTCCTCCGAATGTAGGAGATCAAGCGCCTCCTATTCCCAACAACATGGATGAACGTTTAAGGACGATAGAGGAAGTACTCGTAGCATTAGAAAACGCCGAGGTGCATAGGGCACAAGCGGCAATACCTCCGCCAGTAGCTCGAAACAACTATCTAGCTTTGGTAAATCCTTATCAACCACCACACTATGATGGGGAGGAAGATCCCGCCAAACTAGAGGGGTGGATCCGTACCTTTGATAAACTTTTGAACGCTATCAAATGCCCCGACGAGGAGAAGATACGTGTAGCGACTTACCACTTAGGAGGCGAAGCCGATGAGTGGTGGCAAAACCTTCGAATGAATTCAGAGGAAGACGAAGAAGCCTACACCTGTGAAGAACTTAAGGAAGCCTTGAGGGAAAGATTCTACCCACTGAGCACCAAGACTGCGAAATACGAGGAGTTCATCAACCTCAGACAAGGTGCACAAACAGTGCAAGAGTACTACACCAAATTCAAGGAGCTAGTACGGTTTGCTACGAGGCTAGTACCAACCGACTCTGACAAGGCTCAGAAATTCGAGATGGGTCTGAACCTTAGTATCCGGGAGATACTTGCAGTAGGACAATTCACGAACCTACAGACGATTTATGATCGCGTTGTAGCAATTGCTCGAATCCAGCAATTGAAGCGTAAGGAAAATGGTGAGTCGAGCAAGGACTCTCAAGGACTTGAGAAGAAGGATCCGAAAGACAACAATAACAACTCTAGGAAAAATGATGGATCTCGAAGGAAAGAAAATAAAGGTCTCAACAACGGAGGAGATTACAACCGTGGTGCGTTCATACCATGCTGCCCACGATACAACCATGCACAATCGGTGCGCCAGTGCCCGAAGCCTGGAGCTTGCTATAAGTGCGGCAAGTTCGGTCACAAGGCTATGGGATGTCGAACGCCAGAGGAGGCGATCGAAAAAAGAATAGACCTGATGAACCTTCAGCAAGGAGAGGCTAACAAGGAACAAGATCAAAACCCGAACCTTCTTGAGAATAATGAATAGGCAGTTATGGGGACATAACTGTAATCTTAAGGGGGGGAGGATGTAACAACCCGAATAATATGTATCCCAAAATAAACAAATTCAAATTTGCCTGTACACACAATAATACAATCACTCAATCAAACAATTCCTGAACTCGCAAGATGATAAAGCGCAACTTCGAGGACGAAGTTGATTCTTAAGGGGGGTAGACTGAAATACCCAAGATTTGTATCGGTGTCCAAACGAATAAAATTAGTTTTTTAATCCGATCAAGGTCGAAATATCTCCGAGAAGAAGAAAATAATTTATCACATAAATTATTGCTCGGAAACGAAACGCCGATAGATTCAAAATATCAAAATGGAATAAAAGAGGGAGAGGAAGCCCGAAGACATTCCATGGATCGTGTGAAAAGAATTGGAATTAAATTCAAGAAGGAAAAGAATTTTAATTCCAAGGACCGTGAAGTTGAAAAGGATTTAAATAAATAAATCATTGCACGGGAATCGAATGACGACGAATTCAAAGCCAACGATTCCAAATGCGACGAATTCAAGATTTCGAATACAGGACTAATTTGAGACGAAATAAATTTAAGATAGGAATTATAACCCGAGAATGACCCGAAAAATCGAGCCCGAGAACGTAGGAGGATAGAAGCCCGAAACAGAGGAGGAAAGGCCCGAAGGATCGCACGACCCGGCCCAAGCTGAAGCTTAGGCCGGAGTCCGCGCGGTCTCGGTGCGCCCTCGCGCCACCACCGCGCCACCAAACAGGCAGCAGCAATCAATGCGATTTCGGCGATTTTCTTACCATATTTTCGACCCCCGACTATCGAAACACAATCACCATTGAGGGAAGGGGATATGGGACGATTCTTGATGATCCTAACTCCCTAAATTCAGATTTATAGACTCTAAATCAACCCTAAGGCAGCCTCCACTCTCTCACTTTCTCTCCCACCACCATTCAAACCGAAAAACCCCAAGTTTCTTGTATTCTTGAACGTCCGACGAACAAACCGGAGCAAGGAGGACGTGGAGAGGAAGTGTTCAGACCCTAGATAGTGGTAAGATGAAGTCTTGAACTTCATTTCATATTTTTCGTCGGATTTAGATTCTAACTTATGGTTTTTTTTTCTCAAAAACACAAATCGGAGCCAAAGGAAGAAGAACCGTGTTGAGGAGATCCGTTCGTAGCCATCCGTAGATTCCGGACGACCCAAGGGCTGTTTAGAACTCATATTATGTAAGTTAATTCTTACATACGGTTTTTGGTGGCTAAAAATCGATCAAACATAAGATTCAACACAAGAATTTAATAAAATCTGTCAATAGAAGTCTCACACGCGCGCAGCGTTTTTGGATGAATTGTTTGAACCCTTAAAAATCTTCAAACGAGAAAACTCAAAACATAAAAAGTGTTCCTAAGACAAAGATCTACCATGTGTAAAATTTTCATAATTTTTCGTTACGGTTTGATGCCCAAAAACCGAATCAGAACACTGCTGCCGATTTTTCGAACTTAGAACTTTGGAGGATTTGAATCTCGAACTTGTTAGCCATTTTGACCTCGGATCTAGGCCGAATTAGGACTTGTGTTAAACATGAAATTTGTATATCTATGAGTCTTGAATATCTCTGTAAAATTTTATGCATTTTCATTAAGATTTGATACCCCAAACCGCGTCGAACATTTCTTGTGAGGCATGACTCTTTCGAAAACCATGACAGATTGTTTGGTCGAACTTGATGTGCATTTTTCTATCACTTGTGGTCAAAAATAATCTTTGGTAAAAACATAAAAGTTGTAGATAAATGTCTTGAAAATATTCATGTAAAATTTCGTGCATTTACATTAATGTTTGGATAGTCAAAACCCGTTTTGAATACACTGTGTCCGAGAAGGAAAAGTCGACAGATTTTTAAATCGAACTTAGTGGTTTAATCTGACTTAATCCGTGATTAATTTGCATAATTTGCCTCTAATAAAACTTGTTTATTTTGGTGTCTTTTAAGTGCCTGTAAAATTTAATAAATTTTGGAGGTCGTTTGCTATGTCAAAAACTCTTTTGAAAATCAGTGCGCTGTGTAGACAATTATGACAGATTTTGGCTTTTGTAAAGATTGTAAAATTTCACCCGTTTCGTCACATAATTTCGGAAAACTTAAAACACGAAAGTTGTTCGTAAGCGTGTTTTTGATCTACTGTAGAGATTTGAAGTCGATTTCCTTTGAAATGAAATTTTAAACTGAGATGGCGTAAACTGTGGAAACGGCTTGGTTGAAATGTTGAAAAAACTCGTCTTTTGAGAAACACATGATTTGCGAGATATGTCTAAACAAATAAAAATATTTTTCTAAATTCTTTTAAAATATTGGTGATTTGTGACCAAGTTAGATACTATCAATATTGACTATGTGGCTTGTGGACATAAGGGCCCAAGTGTATGTCTAGCGGACGTAAGAGCCCTAGCGCAATATTGATTATGTGGCTTGTGGACATAAGGGCCCAAGCATATGACTAGCGGACGTAAGGGCCCTAGCGAAATATTGACCATGAGGCTAGTGGACATAAGAGCCCTAGCGAATGGAGATCTATAAAAGAAACGAAACGAGAAATTTATACGAGATTTAATTAAATCCTTGCTAAATTGTGTTTTGGTTTATACCAATTTATTTAATCGCCTTGCGAGTTATATATGTGATCATTTGGCATGCATACCGTTGATTTCTACAATTAAATTCCATTATCTTGACGAGTTAATTTATATAGTGCCTGCGATCATGCTAAATGTAAGTCAATTCTTTCTTCAATAATTAAAGGCTTTGAAACCCCATTATTGTATGCTAGGAGTTAACTTACTCAGCATGTTTATGCTGACAAACCGTTGCTCTCTTTTTCTTTTCAGAATATGAGGCTTACACATGAGCATAGCATGCATTGGGATTTTGGAAACGTTTACTCTCGTTTTTATACATGACTTGCATAACGGGCCTGTATAACCCGTGTTTTGGCCGTGTTGGCCCTATTTATATTTTCGCTGCTATATCTATATTTAAATATTACTTTCCGCTGCAACTTAGATAATACTATGTAATGATTTATGTTATATATCTATAAATGAGCTATTTGAAATGTTTTAAATTCTGAAAAACCATAGCCTCGCATCTCTCTAACAAGCTCGGAGAATCCGTGTCTTGCTAGGGAAGTGTGGCGGTGACATCCCGGCCTGGGTTATCAAATCCGGGGTGTTACACTAGGGCAGATCTTGGACGTCCCCTAGGTTTTGACATCTATAAATAACCATCTTAATCAGCCCGGAACACTTTGAAAACCCTACGAAAAATCTCTACACATCAAACCCTAATCCCGGAGTCGTCGGAGGAACGAAAATCAAGAGAAGGGACTGCCTTGGACGAAAATCAGAAGGCTTCTATCATCTTGGTAAGATCTGATCCCTTCTTTACCATTCTTGATTCGGAAATGAATCCTAACTCGATCCTTTTCCTATTCTAAACCCCGATCCGGATCGAGAGCGAAGAACCCGACGGAATCAAGGAGATAAACGGTGGTCTGGAAGCCACGCCTTCAAATCAACGAGCCAGAACATCCATAATTTGTAAGTTAATGCTTACATGGTTTGGGAGAATTAAAATACGTTTAATCTAAAGAATTAAAACAAGAACTTAAAATCTGTCACAACAAGAATCTCTACGGCGCAGCATTTTTGCATGATTTTTACAAACCCTTAAAACTGATCAAACGAGAAAACCTAAAACACAAAAAAGTTCCTAAGACATAGATCTATATTTTGTAAAAATTTCATAATTTTTCATCGTGTTTTGATATTCGTAAACGACCGCAAACGAACCTGCCTTCGACTTAGATCTTGAAACGGTGATTGATTCTTGGTCCGAACTTGTGGTTGATTTTTACCTTAGATCTAGACCGATTTAGGGTTGGTGTTAAACGTAAGAATTGTAGATCTATACGTTTAGAACACCTCCGTAGATTTTTGGAATTTTTCGTTGAGGTTTGATATCGGAAATCGACTCCAAACCGAACTGTTCTAAATTTAGATCTTGAAATCTTGACAGAACTTTAGTCCGAACTTGTAGGCGTTTTTGACAATAGATATATGATGAATTAGATCTTTTGTTGAACATGAAACCTGTAGATATATGTCTTAGGCATGTCCCTATAAAATTTCATCAAGTTTGAAGTTGGTTTGCTTTAGTAGATGGTGAAATCTTGAAATTGCTGTTGGAAATTTCGGATAGATTTGTAACCTGATAGAAATCTATGTTTTTGACTTATTTCCTTAACCCGGATCGAAAAAGTTAAAACATGAAACTTGTTCGTCTCCGTGTTTTCGAGTCACTGGTCAAATTTTAGAATGTTCCGACTTAAAACTGATTTTTAACTAATTTTGGAGTAAACAGTGGTTTATCGAAGTCAAATCTTGGAAATCTTTTTGAGAAACTTACTAAATTTGGGAAATTGGTCTATCTAAACAAAGAAAAGATTAAAACATTGTGGTTTATGACTAAGCTGGATACTATCAATATTGTCTACGGCTTGTGGACATAAGAGCCCAAGTGTATGTCTAGTGGACGTAAGAGCCCTAGCGACATATCGATTGTATGGCTAGCGGATGTAATGAACCTATTAAAAGATTGACCATGATACTTGAAACTTTTGACAATTTCTTACACGAGTATTTTCTAAAATATATTAAGATTGAATTTATTAAATGAAAAGGGTAATGATTTATGGGAATGGGTTTAAGGATATATTTCACTTTTTATTATTCATGTGGGAAACTTTGATTTCAAATGGCGCAATGAAAATCCCCGGCAACGGCGCCATGAAACTTTTGACAGATTTCCTACACGAGTATTTTCTTAAAAAGATAATAATCCAGGTTTGATTTTATTATTCAATGAAACCAATTTATGAATACGGAGTTGGGACTAGGGATATATGTATAGGTTGTCACGTTTTTATTACTCGTGTTAAGAAACTGTGGCCCGAAAGCGCACGGTGTCAAAAATTGCAATAATTTGTAGGTAAGTCCGGATCGTTCACTGGAGGATGTGCGATGGAAGCAGGTCCCACACCATTTTACAAGATTTTCAACTCGGTTACTCGAATCAGTTTGAGAAGTTGACTAACAACTACCTTACTGAATTTAAACTAGTTAAGAAAGCAATTAAAACTAATCTACAAAGCATGAAAAATTCTATTCTAGAATGCGGATAAGTTTAAGCTTAAAAGCAATAAAAATTTAGGTCTAGAAAGCAGGTAATTTACCCTATGGAAGTATTAAAATTATTCTAAGAAATGCCGTGATCTAAGCTATACGAGCTATGAAGCTGACTCAAAATGATGACAGAATGGACAGGGAGAGAAGAATAAAGATTGGACAAGATTTAGATAAAGCATAATTAAACTTCCATTTTTATACACAGATCTTTGTTTAGGATAATCCTGTCAGATAGCTAGTTCTCATGCTCTCAGTACTATATTCCCTTTAACAGACAGGTACTTACAGTATGAGTTTTCATGTTCTTAAGACCACAAATTCTAAGATACCACATATTCATAACTGCCCGGCCAGGGTATGTTATTTCATCTGTGGTGGACAAGCAACACCTGACAAATCATTAGTTGACGTGCCAAGTACTGCTATCAATCCCCCATGTCACACCCAAAGTCTACAAATAAGCCTGAACTATCCTTTAACTCTCAGTTCTAGTAGCAGTTAGAAGATCTAGTGACGCATCCGAGTGACCTCTACAAAAGCATTTAAAAGAAAGCAGTTAAAACCCTATCACTCGGAGGTTTCAAAAGCTTCGTACTGGTAGTGAAAGAAAGCCCCCAGTCAGGATGACCGGATGTGGATCAAGAATTCCCGGATCTCGATGAACCGCTCGCAGTGTTCACTTCCTTCCAGGTGGTTATGAGATACAAACTAATGAAACAAACTAATTAATTAGTTCGTTCCGGATGCACTCACTCCGGACTCAAAAATAGACTTTGGCAAAAGAGGATAGCAGTTGAAAGAAACTCAACCCTATCTTAGAAAATAACCAAGGCCTACGCATTGTTTCTTCAGAATTATCTGTCACACTGTATTTGAATCCAAGTGGATCCCATCTCGGTGTGACAGTTAAGACTAAATTCCCAACACATAGCAATTTTGGAAAATAATAGATTTGAAAACCATTCCCTAAACAGGTACTAGACTCTCAATAAGAACACAGACCCTTTCAGTCTAGAAGAGACCTAATCGCTGACTCTGCTTCTAATTCCACAAAATTTAATCCTTGACAGAATATGAACTAGTCATAGCTGAGTAATTTATCTCTTACTTGGATCTGGATTTTATAAATGAATTTTTATTGGAAATTTAATATGCAGTATCTATTTAAATCTAGACTTCTACTGTCCAAGGGAAGGATCCCAAAATATTATAAACCACAATAATTACATAATAATATCATGCATACAGATATATGGAAGTGTAAAATTAACCAACCCAAAATATAAAAGTGGGTTTAGACATAATGTGGAACACAGATATGAAGTGGCCGGGAGGCCAATAGAGGTGGCAGAATAATCAGGTGGATTGCAAACATCTGCTATCCAGTTTCCCAATTACTCGGATGGAGTGAATTTAGATAGTAGAGACCCTATAATGGCAGTGTCGCTACCAGTTGGGCCCCTACTGTCTGCGAATTCAGATAAAAACCTACATGCTTCCTCTCTGCAGTATTCATCAGCTAATATTGACAGATATCAACCAACTTATATTACAGATTGGAATTTGGGTTTGGAAATTAAAGTAAAGAGAATAAAAACTGTATTGGGATAGTAACTAACTGAGGGGCTACTTCATTTCCCGATAAAAGGACCGTTCGCCTGACCTCGTTAATTATTATCCAAACCATGCAAAATAACAAACAGTAATTAATATTCAGACTACGGGCTACTTCATTTCCCGGTGTAGGGACCGTTCGCCCACATTATTCTGTAATATCTTTTACTGTTCATTCATACATCACGAAAAAGACAAAATGAGAAATTAAAAATAAATAAGATAAAAGAGGATGCCTTGTACGAGAGACATTGGTTTCTCATATAAGGTTATGGAATTAATCCATAATTAATGACTTAAATATCCCTTCATACCGTAATTAATTACAGTCCGGATTATCTGCTTAAGGCATTAAGGTTTTGTTTATAGAAAAATATTTTAATGAGAATTGAACAAAAATCCTTTAATCATGGTAATTATTGACCTTAATTATTGCTAATCATGATCTTTAATTACTGACTTAAGGGTTCAAATATTTAAGTGAGAGAATGGAGAATAAAAATTTCGGCAGCATAACGCCTTATATTGCAAACTGGGATATTACATCTTAACCCGTGGGGTTAAGACGTGAGTGATGCAATATAATGGAGGATTAGAAATCAGAATTTTTGGAAATTAAAAAGATAGGGATCCTGTCTTGATACCATAATTTGTGTCGCTAGCCGAAGCTCGCGACATGGGTATCTCGACAGGATAAATTTTAGAATTTTTGGTAAGCTAGGCTTTGTGTCGCTAGACAGAAAATGTGTCGCGAGACATGGTCACATGACAGGAGTCTGGCGCCACAAAGCTTTGCTGAAAATTTTCTAAGTGTTTGGGTCCCAGTCGCGAGACTAAAAAATTGTGTCGCGAGACGTGGTCTCGCGACAGGATGGTCTAGAAATTGGGGTTTTCAAAAATTTTATCAAGGCATAATTTCCTGTCTCGAAGCAAAAGTGTGTCGCGAACCCACGGTTCGCGACAGGGGTTTCTCGACAGAGCCATTCAGAGAAAAATTCAAGAGTTTTGGTCCTCAGTCGCTAAGCAAAGATTGTGTCGCGAACCGTGGGTTCGCGACAGGAGTGCCTCATGACTGAGGGTTTTTTTAAAAAAATATTAAGACAAGTGTCCCTAGGCATCAATGTCGCGAAACAGCCTTCCTGTCGATAGACATGGTCTCGCGACAGGAAGACGTTGGCGACATGGATGGTTCAGGACACAAATCAGAAAAAGCAAAAAGGAACAGTAGCATGCAAACAACGTGATCTATCCTATTTCAGATCAAAAAGTGATTCTAACCTAAAATGACCAAACACAAATTTAAATCTACAAGAACATGCTTGAACACAGAAAATAGTACGAATAAGAACAATATTTAAAAAAAAAAAAACAAACCCTAATCTAAGCTTAACCACACATGAGCATTCACCATCCAAAAATAAAAGAGAACAGTAAGAAATAACAAGAAATAAGGGTCAAATGACCCACAAGAAAAATGAAAGCAGTAAATCCATGGGTTTACAACACCCATTTCATGATTTTGGGACACCATTTGATGAATATTTTCCAATTTTATTAAATAGTTTGTTAATACCCATCATTTGAATATTACAAACCCTAAAAACAAGCTGAACAACAAAATAAAACTGTGAATAGTGGCTACCTAAACTATTTAAAACAAGAACATTAAAATAAAACTAATCTAAGCTAAGCTAATGCAAAAATTAAATAATACAAAAGAAATAAACCTAAACTAAGAACTACCTAGAGAGATATATTCAACTGTGTCTTCAAGCAAAAATGAATTTTCTAACTACTAGCACCTTGGGATCACCATATATTTATAGAGGTGAAACCCTAGGCCCATGGGTTTTGGTCTGAGGCCCATTGTGTCTCAAGACATCACACACATCACAGCTGTGTCGCGGAATCACGCGTTGTGGCGCGAGACAAGGCTGCATGTCGCAAGGCTTCTCGACTGGGTCTTGGTCCTCTTCGATTTCTGCTTCTGTGTCGCTAAACCTTCTCCTGTCGCGAGACCATGGATCGCGCCATGGGGCTAGCGACAGGAGTCTAGGGACATGGCTTCTTCTTCATTTGTGCTTGTGGCGCGGAACCCTCCCGTGTCGCTAGACCATGCTTCGCGCCACGGGTCTAGCGACAGGATCTTCCGGACTGGCTTTCCCTTCATTTGGCTGTTGTGTCGCCAGACCACACCCAGTCGCGAGGCCATGTTTAGCGACTGGGTGCCTAGCGACTGGTGCCTTGATACTGGATTTTGCCTTCAAGTCTTCGTGTGTCGCGGAACACCTCCCAGTCGCGAGGCCATGTTCCGCGACTGGAGTCTAGGGACTGGAGGTTCCGGACAGGGTCTCTTTCTTCATCTGGTTTGTGTGTCGCTAGACTGCCCCCAGTCGCGAGACCATGCTTAGCGACTAGGTACCAGTCTCGCGACTGGCTTGACCTTGCTGGGCCTGGTGGGCCAAACCATGTATTTTTGTGGGCTTTTTCTCTCTTTTCCCATCTTTTTCATTCATTTTTCTTTTCTTTTCTTTTTCTCATGTTTTTGGATTTTTCTAGCATAAATGTGTAATAAAATTACATATTTATGCATTTTTCATACCAACTTATTATTTTTACAAATATGCATAAATCAGTCTAATTCTACTGCTTTCTTATTTAATATAAGATCGGAATGCGATCAAATGCCCGTTTTAGACACGAAAATGGATTGAAAATAATGGACATTTCTGGCCATTATCAACATCCTCACATTTAATACTGATCGTCCCCGAGCAGTCAGAGTCAATGTTCCTGAGAACACGGACTCTACATATTCAATTCATTTTCGTGGCTTCATAAATTACATACTTTTTGGATTGGGATAAGACAATCAAAAACTACAAGTATTAAATTCCCTTGATTGCAGTGTTTAATGAAATGATACTTGCTCACTACATCGGGCCTACAAATCAAGCATTATTGTCAACCCTTCATGAATATCATGTTTGCAAGATGCAAAGATTAAAAATTAGAATTAAGGCATGATATGAGCCTATTTAATGAAACAGAGCCTCACATATAGTAAATTTGGAAAATTCACTCACTCTCAAATGGGTTTAATCATTGAACACTCAAAATCAAATTTGATTAAATTATCTCATAAGCTTGCAATTAGACCAACTCGCCACCGGCTTATTTCCTCAAATCGATATCATGAGGTCTTATTTAAGGTTATAACGGGCATACGGTTGTAACATTTGGTACGAAAAGAAATTATTGGGCTAAGAAGTGGCAAGAATTCATTCTATCATAACTTGGCATTATTTTTATTTAAAATTAATGATCATATTTCTTTTTCTTTTGATTTTCTTTTTCCATTGCATGACATTAGACTATATCTAATTGCTTTGTCATTTGCAATTTATTTTTGTTGAATGAAGCTCAACATTTTTTTTTATTGAATCGGTTCATTGAACACCGATTTATGCTTTTTCCGATGATCATAAATTTAATGTCTTTTGACAGAATTCATTATTGCACACTTGGGTTTGATTTTCTTGGTCTTTTTATAAGGCTAGGAATAATATACTGGCTTCAAAGAAAAATTAGGCTTAAAGGCTCAGATTGGTTAATCCTAAGGGGAAAATATTTTTGGGTTTGGAATTCAAAAGAAGGCCAAAATTTGGGTTTTTCTAAGTGCCTCGATCATGTGCTCGATTTTTGGAATATGGCATGGTCTTGAATCGGTCCCAATTGCAAGTTCTAGTTTTCTTTAATCAAATTGATTCACAAATCAAAGAAAATAAATGAGTAAAAATGACTCATGGCTCAAATCTCACAAGGTTGGATTGATTTATGTCATACAGTATTCTAAAAATTAATCAAAGCTTAACTCTAACACTCTATTCAATCAAAATTTTCAATATGAAGATTTATTACCCAAAAAGATGATCGCATCATTAAATTTTTATAGCTCAAAACCTTAGGAATTTATCTCATGCATGTTTTCAATTATATTATCCCAACTTAAAAGTTTGAAAATTTAATCACAAGCCTAAATTCAACGTGTGAATTTAGAACAGGTTTATGCATACTTTTTGCTGGTTATTTAATTTAAAGCAGTAAAAGAGGCACTGTTAACATACAAAGTATGTCAACATCATATTTTTGGCCTGACAGTCACTTATTCATCTCGGACTGTCAGACATCTTTTTTTTTTAAATAAAATTGTTTGTGGATCTCCAAGATGAAGCACTGTTATGGAAAGCAGTTAAATACATCATTTATAAGAGATTCTTGTGCAGTTAAGACAAACATGCACAAAAATATAGAATTCCCTTATATAACGGTTACAGTCCAGCTTAAGCAAAATAAAGCATTAAAGGCTCATGCTTCCTTCATTCCTCCTCTCCTAGGGAAAGAAGTTTCTGCTGCAGTAGACGATGTTCGTTAGGTCACAGCGTAAGCACCAGCCTTATTGTTCTTCCAGGTTTGCCTGCCTCCTTGGGCAGTACTCTCGTTCTGCCTGACCTGCAAACAAACCAGGGGCTTCCTGGCGATCTACCAGCCATGCGAAGATGTTGGTGACCGTATAGATCAGGACTGATCGATCGGTCGCCATTTCTTTTATCATCTTGATCCCCAGAAGAACTTGGCTCTCATCCAGCTTGCTCAGCAACATCAGTCCCCGCGTGAAGATTGACGCTTTGTGATTATCTTATATTCCTAGCCTTAACAGCTCGCATGCTCTTTCCTCATCCCCGTCTATGAATGCTTGCATCGCTGGTATGATTTGGAGGTTGAAGTTTCCTACTTCCATGCACCTCTGCAGGAATTCTCCCTTTTCTCTCTGGACGTGTTGTTGCCACATTTTCACAGTGGAGGTCTCCAGCTCGCATCGCTTGTAAACGATGGTGAGGTTGCCTGCGTCTCTTAGCTTTTTACATGTTTCCCTGGCTGTGAATACCTCCTTGATGTCATCCTCTCCCCTTCAGGAGAGGATTTCTCCTAACAGCTCCACTGGCAGATCCAGCAGCTGGGTCCCTTTCAAGTACTTGATTTGGAATTTGGAAGATGTTGCCCCTGCAATGATAAGAAGTAGTAAATCCAGTTTTATAGTTTTCAGATGGATTATTCAAAGTGAAAATCAACATCCTCACATTTAGAGCTTTTGCTCTAAATGTGAGGTCATTAAATTCTCAACTTGAATTTTTTTATAAAGCAAGGATAAATTTTTCTTTTTATACTTTTTGAAAGATTTATTAAAATCAAAAGTTTTTAGGAAGAAATAGGGGTCATTGGGCCCAAAAATTTTGATTTTCTCCGAGGTGATTGTTGAATGTGCAAAGGACTAGAGTGTATTAGAATGCGAATGGAGGAGTGTGAGACGCGGTGACTCGGGACTGCTTGACTTTGACTGTCTAGAGTGGACAGTCCAAGTTAAATAAAGAGAAACCAACTTCTCATTTTGAAATAAATAGACTATTTTTATTTAGCAAAATGGTGGGATTTTGTGGTCCCAATTTTGGATTTTTGTAAGTAATAGCAGTCCACCTAAAAAGAAGAAACTCCTATTTTATTACATTAGATTTGTGTTCTGTTGGGAACAAAACCAAGTTGGTCAATTACCAACTATTTTGTCTTTTATAAGGTGCTTTTTGAAAAGTGGTGTGCACCAATTGGTTGCCTGTACTAGGTTTCCAAAAATGGACAAGCACAACCTCTTCCAAATTGAGCGAGCCGAGACAAACATGCCTTTCTTTAAAAAAATTCAATTAATGGCCCTTGCACCTACTGCTAAAAGCTCTAGGCAGCAAAATAATTACCATGCCTAATAGGATCAATTACTAAAAGAGAGAGAAACTGATAACATACAAACACTCAATAATGCTCATGAGTTCATCAGTTCAAGTTTCATATTTCAGGAACTTGGAATCTTAAGAAGAGATTTTCATGCATTTTAAACTTGTACAGATTAAAACAAAAGAACATGTTGAAAATTTTAGAGACCCACCACAATTTTAACAAAAGGGGTTTCAATACCATCAACAGTGGTGGCTCCAAATCCCTCTCAGACCCTAACTGTTCTCCCCCAAAGTTCTCTTAGGTTTTAAGAATCAAATGCTCAACAAGATCTAGACATTCAAAATCAAATCCCCAGTCATGCTCGTCTAGCTCATGGGTCTCTACAAGAGAAAGCACTCCCCTTTCCCCAAAACTGAACTCACCCAAGATCAAAATCAGAAACAGTAAGTAAAACAAAGCCATATGTAAGCTATTCACAAGTTATTTACAAGCACACAACACAAAATGTCCAACAATGATTTTTGAGCGGGGGGGGTAGCTCAAAAATGGAGGGAGAAGAGAAACCCTTACTCTGGTCTTCTCCTTCTGGGTGAGGATGGCATCGGTCCCAAATTTGGGAAGAGTCTGAAAAATCTGGCCATGGTTTCCCCTTGAATTTGGGTGGAAATGTGCAAAGAACACAGTGGTGTTCGTTCGGGGATGAGGGTTTAGCTCGAGAGCGTTTATGAAAAATTCTAAATGCTGAGAGAGTGGAGAGGAGAGAAGAAGAGTGGGGGGGGGGGTATAAATACTAGTGAACCCGAGTCGCGGAACCCTAGCCCATGTCGAGGAACCAGGTTCCACGACTGGGGTCTAGCGCCATTAGAGAGGGCGCTAAACTGGAAGCCAGTCGCGAGCACATGCCTCGCGACTGGGGGGGGGGGGGGGTATCTCGACCGGATTTAAAGGGAGGTGGCCAAGTGTGAGTTGTGTCGCGGAACTAAGAGTCAGTCGCGAGGCGTTGCCTCGCGACTGGGTGTCTCGCGACAATGTCGGACACGGGTTGGAAATGGGTTTAGTGAGGGTGTGTCGCGGAACTGGTCCCAGGCGCTAGACATTGTCTCGCGACTGGGTCCATTCCGCGACAGAAGTGGAATGAGGGGGTTTAGGGACCGTGTCGCTATCCTCAATCCCAGTCGCGAGACAAGGTTCCGCGACTGGGTGTGATTTCGCGACTGGGTAAAAGATGGGAGAGGGTAAGGGGGGCAGTCGTGAGGCGTGGCCTCGCGACTGGTGTCCAGTTCCGCGACTGGATTTTTGAATTTTCAAATTTTTGATGGACTGGGCCCGAGAGTGATGTTGGGCCTGAGTCCATTTTATTTGAGTTTGATCTGAATAAATTCAGTCCAAATAAATTCAAGATATTGGGCTGGATAATTTAAATAATCCACTTGCATAAAATAGGTTGGAGCAATTCCATTTATTTGTAAAATTTATTCCGGACTTTAAATTTCTTTAATTTCCGGAATTATTTTCTTAAATTTATGGAATTAATCCAACCAGGAACCTGGTTTTCCGTGCTATTTTTCTGCTCCTTCTTTTTGGTGGTTCCGAAATTCCTGCAAGACAGATAAATGAAATGCATCAGATTTTCTCCAAATATCAACATCCTCACATTTAGAGTCTTAGTACTCTAAATGTTTAATTGATTTTTGGGTACTTTCTACTTTACAATGGCATAAATGTAATTTTTTTTAATGAGGATAAGCCGGGTCTGCCACTGTTTGGCTCTCTCTTTCCGGATCGAACTGTCCGATGTATTCCTTAAGTCGGTGCCCATTCACCACTATGTTGCCCTTGTCAGTTCGGATCCTGATGGCTCCATTTTCAAACACCTCTAACACTTCATTTGGCCCTTCCCATCTGGATTTAAGCTTTCCGGGGAACAGTTTTAACCTAGAGTTAAACAATAGTACATTTTGGCCAACATAAAAGTGCTTAGGTTTAATCCGGCGATCGTGTAACTTCTGGGTCCGCTCTTTATAAATCCGAGAGCTCTCGTAGGCTTGCGCTCGTATTTCCTCAATTTCATTGAGGTCCAACTTGCGTTTGCTTTGAGCAACTTTCGGATCGAAGTTAAGCATTTTAACGGCCCAGTAAGCTTTATGCTCTAACTCTACAGGCAAATGACAGGCTTTTCCGAAGACAAGTCTGTAAAGGGACATCCCGATGGGAGTCTTGTATGCACGTACGATATGCCCATAGAGCATCATTGAGCTTACGTGCCCAGTCCTTTCGGGTTATCCCTACCGTGGCTTCGAGTATATGTTTGATCTCGCGATTTGATACTTCGACTTGACCACTGGTTTGGAGATGATAAGGCGTGCCTATCTTATGGAGGATACCTGTTTTTATCATAAGGTTCTCAAAAGATTTATTAACAAAATGTGTTCCTCCATCAGATATTATCACCCTAGGTATGCCAAATAGGTTAAAAATGTTGTTCTTGAGGAACTTTATGACTTGGCTACCATCATTGGTTGGTAATGCGACCGCCTCGACCCACTTGGACACGTAATCGACAGCTACCAAGATGTAGTAGTTTCCACCAGATGGTGGGAACGGTCCCATGAAGTCAATGCCCCATACATCAAAGATCTCGAGTGCAAGAATCCCTTTCTGAGGCATCTCATCCCTCTTGGAGATGTTTCCTAATCTTTGGCATCTGTCGCAGGCTTTCGCAAACACCTTGCAATCCTCATAAATAGTAGGCCAAAAGAATCCACACTCAAGTACCTTGTGGGTTGTTCGAGTGGGACCATGATGACCTCCGTATTCAGATTCGTGGCATTTCTTGGTGATTTGGTAGGCCTCAGCTTTAGTAACACATCGCCTGATTATCGAATCAGCGCAATGTTTGAACAAGAAGGGATCTTCCCAAAAGTAGTTCACTACTTCTTTGAAGAATTTTGCCCTTTTGTATTTTTGCTGGAATGGTGGGGTTATTCCACATGCTAAAAAGTTAGCGATGTTGGAAAACCATGGACACGCCTGATCGTGCAAATGCAACGCAAACAGTTGTTCGTCTGGAAGATCCTCATTGACGGCTTTATCATTTTTATCATTTTCTAATCGAGATAAATGGTCAGCAGCACCATTATCTCGGCCACGCCTATCTTTTATTAAGATGTCAAATTCCTGCAGCAGAAGTACCCACCTGATTAATCGAGGTTTGGCATCTTGTTTGCTGAACAAGTATCTCGGTGCAGAGTGATCTGTGTACACTATGGTTTTCGTACCAATAAGGTACTGTCTGAATTTATCAAACGCGTAAACCATAGCGTACATTTCTTTTTCCGTGGTGGTGTAGTTGATTTGGGCTTCATTCAGGGCGTGACTTGCGTCATGAATTACACAATGTTTCCCTTCCTTATGTTGCCCAAGTACTGCACCCACGGATAAATCACTTGCATCGCAAATTACCTCGAAAGGTATTGACCAATCGGGTGGTTGTACTATTGGGGCAGAAATCAACATCTTTTTGAGCGTGTCAAAGGCTTGGACGCACGCTTCATTTATTAAAAAAGAATTTTCTTTACAAAGCAAATTAGTGAGCGGCTTGGCAATTTTAGAGAAATCCTTAATGAATCTCTGGTAAAAACCGGCATGCCCTAAGAAGCTCCTAACTGCTTTAATAGAATTAGGAAGAGGGAGATTGGAGATGACTGAAACTTTGGCTGGATCGACTTCAATGCCTGCTCGTGAAATGCGATGACCTAACACTATGCCCTCAGTGATCATGAAATGACACTTTTCCCAGTTTAAAACCAAGTTAGTGTCCTCACATCTCTTTAGAATTTTAGCAAGATTGATCAGACATTCTTCAAATGTATCTCCATATACAGAGAAGTCATCCATGAAAACTTCAATGCACTTTTCGATAAATTCGGAAAATATAGACATCATGCAACGTTGAAAAGTGGCAGGTGCATTACACAAACCAAAAGGCATGCGCCTATAGGCAAAGGTGCCATAGGGGCATGTAAAAGTTGTTTTTTCGTGATCCTCACTGGCGATCACTATTTGATTGTATCCTGAATAACCATCCAAAAAATAATAAAACTCCCTTCCCGCCAACCGTTCCAACATTTGATCGATAAAAGGTAAAGGGAAATGGTCCTTGCGAGTGGCCTCGTTCAACTTCCGGTAGTCTATGCAGACCCTCCATCCGGTGACCGGTCCGTGTGGCAATTTCCTCCCCTTGTTCATTCTTGGTTATGCACATCCCACCCCGCTTGGGAACAACCTGCACAGGACTGACCCATTTGCTATCAGAAATTGGGTATATAATACCGGCATCTAACAGCTTGATCACTTCCTTTCTTACCACTTCTTGCATGGGTGGGTTCAATCTTCGTTGGGGCTGGCGTGAAGGCTTGAAATTCTCCTCCATTAGAATCCTGTGCATACAAATAGAAGTGCTTATTCCTTTGATGTCAGAAATGGTCCAACCGATTGCACGCACATGTTTTATAAGCACCCCCACCAGAGCATTTTCTTGATCTTGTGTTAGCTTAGCTGACACAATTACCGGTAATATTTTATGTTCAGCGAGAAACGCATACTTAAGATAGTCCGGTAGCACTTTTAGTTCAAGCTCTGGTGGGCATTCCACCGAAGGAAGTAATTTGCGAGAATTAGATGGGGGAAATTCATATTTACCTTTCAGATCCTGCATCAGCACAGGCTCCGCCTCCTCTTGGTTGGCGTCGTCATGGAAATCGGCGCCGTCAAATTCCTCCAAATCCCCAGTTTCGGGATTGGCGAAGTGGACGGCGCTGCAACTTTGTGCTCCGCGCCAGCAGGTTTCAGTACCTGCTTTGAAGGTTCATCATTCATCATCTTTACATCATCAAATTCAGAGTCTAGCTCTCTCTCCTCACTCCTAACTATTACATTATCAAAGGAAAAACAAGAATTGTCAATTGGGAATCTCTGCAGTTGAGCCATGTCGAAAACGACCTCCTCTCCGTCCACTCGGAGCGTCACCTTTCCAGATTTGGCGTCGATCAAGGCTCCGCCTGTGGCCAGGAATGGCCTGCCTAAGATGAGAGACATGTCGGAATCCTCTTCGATGTCTAAAATGATAAAATCCACTGGAAATGGCGTGCTGCCTGCCTTGATGATTACATCTTTCAGGATCCCGACTGGCCTTGTAATTGATCTATCCGCCAGTTGGAGCCTCATTTTGATGGGTTCCACCACTCCAAGCTTAAGACGTTTTACCATAGTTAATGGCATGACGTTTATGCTGGAGCCGAGGTCGCATAATCCTTGTCCAGCGATGATTTGACCAATCCTGATCGGCAGAGTATAGCATCCGGGGTCTTCTTTCTTCTCTGGCAGCTTCTTTTGAATGATAGCACTGCAAGTGCTGTTGAGTACCACTAGTTCATCCTGCTCAACCTTTCTTTTTCCTGAAACCATTTCTTTTAAGAACTTAGCATAGGTTGGCATTTCAGAGATCATTTCAATCACAGGAATGGTAATCTCAACTTCTTGCAGCCTTTTTAGAAATTTTTCAAACTGCAGGTCTCGTTGTTTATTTTTAAGTCTGGCCGGGTATGGCACCCTTGGCATAACTTATTTATTATCAAAATGTTTTTGTGGTGAAGGGTCAGAAATTTTACCTTCACCTTTACCAGTTTTTCCACTGAGTTCTGCTGTCTCAGTTTCTTTTTCTTTTTCTTCTTCCTCCTCTGTTCCCTGATTTTCCTCAAAACTTTCTTTGTCAAACTCCTTCCCTTTCACTTCTTTGATTTGTGGCCCTGCCAGAACCTTGCCTGATTTCAACTGATAGCCTTACACTGGGGGTTCTTTTCCGAACTGCTTGGCAAAGTCCCCTGATCTCTTTTCTGAAGTTCTTTGGCCATCTGGGTTACCTGGGTTTCCACATTTCTAATGGAAGCCTGCAACTGTGTGTTTATCTCCTTCTGGCTTGAGATGAATTCAGTTATTATGTTCTCAAGCCTAGAAAGTGGCTTCTGCTGAGGTGGATTCGACTGGTTCTGGGCTTGGTTTTGGTTAGGAGCAAATTAGTTTTGTGGCTGGTTCTGATTGGGGACAAATTGATTCTGTGGCTGCTGAAAGTTTTGAAAATTTTGGTTCTGGGGTGGCCTAGCTAGAATCTGGGGTTGAAAGTTCGGGTTGAAATGCTGAGGCCTGGGTTGGTTAAACTGGTGAGGCTGGGTTAACAGGCGTGAATTCAAGGCATTGTTGTTGGAATATGAGAGGTTAGGGTGCCGGTTTTGGAATCCACCTGCATAGTTGCAGCTCTCATTCGTCACCTGTTGACAGGCTTCAGTAGGATGTGGACCCTGGCATGATCCACAAACAGGTTCAGCATTTTGGGAAGAACTTCCAGATTCTTGATTCAAGGCCAACACGGCCACTTGATCTTTCAACTTGTCTAATTCGGATTTGCCTGCTGTACCTACAGAACATAAACCACGAGGGGGAGATGGATCAATATCATCAGTTAAGACGGATATGTTTACACTCATTGTTTCAATCTTGCCCCAGGCCTGATCCATTGGCATGTGGAGCAAATGTTGACCACCAGCAGCATCAAGCATGTATTTCCAGGATGGGGTCAAACAGCTGTAGAATTTCCTCAGTTGTTCCCACTCATGGAAACCATGTTGGGGACATTTTCTGAGTAGGTTGAAGAATCGCTCCTTAGCGTCATACAGGGACTCGTCTGGTTTCATCTTGAACTCTGCAATTTTGGATCGGCATTCATCCACCTTGGATTCCGGGAAGTATTTTGCCAAGAAGTTTCTGATCACTTCTTCCCATGTGGACTTCTGATTGACTGGCAGCGATTTGTACCACGTCCGGGCTCCACTAGACAAAGAGAAAGGGAACAATCTCAAACAAATAATGTTAGGAGATACATTATGATTCTTGATGGTGTCACATAGTTCCAAGAAGGTCTGCAGATGGTCCTGCGGGTTTTCATGACTTGCCCCTACAAACTGGTTGCTTTGAACAAGATTGATGAGTGTCGGCTTCAATTCGAAATTCCTGGCCAAGAATGGAGCTTGTCCAGGAATGTTCAAATATGGCTCCAGAATGGGCTGCATATAGTCAGCTGTAACACCCCGGATTTGATAACCCAGGCCGGGATGTCACCGCCACACCTCCCTAACAAGACACGGTTTCTCCGAGCTTGCTAAAGAGATGCAAGGCTATGGTTTTTCAGAATTTAAATCATTCGAACAGCCCATTGTAATATAATTTAAAAATAATAATATCAAAGTTGCAGCGGAATGTAATATTTACATATATATAATTGTAATGCAGCGGAAATTTAAATACTGGGCCAACATGGCCAAAAACACGGGTTAAACAGGCCCGTTCATGCAAGTTGTAATTAAATGCCGGAATTTAAAATAGAGTTTTTCCCGAATGTTCCCATGTATGCATATGATGATGCATAATCCTCATACTCTGAAAGAAAAAGGGGAAATGTGGTTTGGTCAGCAAAAACGTGCTGAGTAAGTTAACACCTAATATGATCAAGGGGTTTCAAAGCCTTTATTTAAATTCGATAGAAACATACTTGTAGGTAATTCACAAATTGAGTTAATCATCCTCTAATAAATAAATGGCTTAACCCAAGGATTTCACGTGATCATAATTCAAATTACATGGTAAAATAATTGCAAGGCATAATTTAAAGGAATAACTTAAATAAGGAAAACATTCACGTCTTAAAATTTTTCCGTTACTTCACGATTAGGTATTTCAGAATTTTCATTCTTTCACTTTTGTTCAATATGATTTTATATGATTTGATCTTGGGGAAACAAACCCGCAAGAATTTAAACTCTTCATAGGGAATTGAACCCGTAGGGATTAACACACGTCCTGGGGAATCGAACCCGCAGGAAGACAAACGATCGCCCTTGGGGAATCGAACCCGCAAGAACTCAAATACATCCTAGGGAATTGAACCCATAGGAATCAACACACATCCTGGGGAATCGAACCCGCAGGAAAACATACAATCGCCCTTGGGGAATCGAACCCGCAAGAACTCAAATACATCCTAGGGAATTGAACCCATAGGAATCAACACACATCCTGGGGAATCGAACCCGCAGGAAAACATACAATCGCCCTTGGGGAATCGAACCCGCAAGAACTCAAATACATCCTAGGGAATTGAACCCATAGGAATCAACACACATCCTGGGGTATCGAACCCGCAGGAAAACATACGCCTTGGGGAAATCGAACCCGCAAGGTAAGGTCAAGTTTTGCAAAAATTTCACAAGCTTTTCATGCAAGTATGTAACGTCCATTATAGGCACGCCAAGAAGGCTAGAGGGGCACCCTGCAGGGCACTCGCCCTCCACCAAAGTATCTCAATAACATTTCGATTTAGTATAACGGAATTTTTCAAAAGTATAGATGTATCGTATTTCAAGCCTTCGGCCGTTTGTTTCGAAATTTCAAAATCTCTAGATTTAAAAGTCGTTTGGCGTCACAGTTTACGCCTTTTTGATTTGAAAATTCATTTCAAGTCGGAAAAATCTGAAATTTTCACAGTATATCAAAAACATCCCAAAGAACAACTTTCGTGTTTTAACTTTTTCGAAATAATTTGAGGAAACATGTCAAAAATCGAGTTTATTACACAAGCAGAATTCTGTCCGGACTCAGGTTTGACACAGTTCGAAGTTTTGACTTTTTAACATATCAAATGGACTCCAAAAATTCTGAAATTTTATAGGCACATACTAGACATGATTATCTACAACTTTCATTTAGATTGCAAGGATCAAATCGGACTAGAAAATATAGAAACATTCTCATCAAGTTCGGATATGTTCACAGTCAGATTTCGAAAAATCTTATCAAGGCAGTTTATGTTTGATGCGATTTGAAATAGCAAACATCGATGAAAATGCTTGAAATTTTTACACAACCTAGATTTATATGTTAGGATTAAAAGTCTAGTTTTGAGTTTTTCGGTTTAAACTCTCGAAATAGGGGTTTTGGTTCGATTTCAAACCTGTCACAGTTTCAAGTTCGAATCTCAAGGCAGGTTGGTTCTCGGTCATTTTCGTATATCAAAACACAATGAAAAATTATGAAAATTTTACACGAACTAGATCTATGTCTTAGGAACGTTTTTCATGTTTTAAGTTTTTCCGTTTGAGCAGTTTTAAGGATTCGAAAAATTCGCACAAAATTGTTGCGCCGAGGGTTTTTCGTGTTGACAGATTTTAGAGTTATTAAATCCATACGTTTGGTTGCATTTTAAGGCACCCAAAACCAAGTAAGTATTAACTTACAGTGGGGATGATGTCTAGGAGGTCACGGGGTCGTCCGGAATCCACGGGATGTCACGAGCGAGTTTCCTCAAGTCGATTTCCTCTTCCAACGTCCACGAACCGAATCCGAAAGCAAAAGTCTAGGGTTAGATCGGATTTTCGCACTCGAAAACTTAAACAAAAACCTATGGACGACTTACCACAATCTGGAATACTAAGATGTTGTTCTCCACACCTCCTTCGTCGATTCCCGTCGCCGGAAAGTGATCGGAAAGTCGTCGGAAAGTGAAGAACTTGTGTTTTCGGTTTTTGGGAGAGTTTTGGATGATTGATGAGTTTGAGAGGCTGAGAATGGAGTAGAAATCTATCAATGATCGTCCTATAGGCCTTTCCCCCGACCGGGATTGGGTTTCCAAAGTCGGGACACGAAAATATGGTAAGAAAATCCCCGAAATCGCGCAATTGGCAGCTGCTGTCTTGGTGGCGCGGGTGTTGGCGCGGTTTTTAGCCAAAACCAGCGCGGAGGGCGCGCGGCCTGGTCTGGGCCGTGCGTCCGGACTGGGCCGTGCGATCCCGTCGGGCCTTTTCTCCTCTCTTTCGGACTTCTGTCCTCCTACTTTTTCGGGCTCGATTTTTCGGATCATTCTCGGATCATAAATTCTTATCTTAAATTTATCTCGACTCAAATAAATTTCATGTTTGAAATCTTAAGTCCGTCGGTCTCGGGTTCGTCGGCTTCCAATTCGCGTCTTTTACTTCCGTGCAATAACTTGTGTAATTAAATTTCTTCCGACTTCACGGGTTCTTGGAATTAGAATTATTTTCCTTCTTGAATTTAATTCCAAATATTTTGACTCAATTCATGGAATGTCTTCGGGCTTCCTTTCCCTCTTTTATTCCATTTTGAATTTTGAATCTATCGGCGTTTCATTTCCGAGCAATAATTTATTGTGATAAATTATTTTCTTCTTCTCGGAGATATTTCGACATTGATCGGAATAAATTTTATTCCTTTGGACGTTGATAAAAATCTGGGGTATTACAGTCTACCCCCCTTAAGAATCAACTTCGTCCTCGAAGTTGTGTTTCGGCTTTTCTCGCGCTAAGAGTTAGGGTCCTTTTTGTTTATTTCATTATTTTGCGATATTGTGTTATTGAATTATTGTTCGATCGTTGATTGTTTGTTGTTTGATTATTGTTTGACTGAACCCAGAAATGAAATTTCCGAGTTGCCTACGTACCCTGTGAAGGGATCAAGCCATGACGTAGTTCAAAACAAATTTGAATTTGTTTATTTATTGATTTGGGGATACAAAATATTCGGGTTGTTACATCCTCCCTCCCTTAAGATTACAGTTATGTCCCCATAACTGTTGTTGGATCGGTTTGACTCAGGGTTGGGTAACGTCGTATACAATCATTTCTCACTGAGCTAGCAAGTCCGCTTGGTCTACAGCATTCCATCGTCCTACAGCTCTTCCTTGATCTCCTTGTTGAGGGTTTGCCAAATCTAGCCTTCTCTCAATCATCTCCGCACGAACATTGCATTCTCTAATCATGTGGTCTTCTCCACCACATCTATAACAAGTCCCGCGTCTTGGGCATTCACGCACCAGATGGGCTTGATGGCACTGCGGGCAACGTGGTATGGTTGTACGACGTATGCCATTTCTCCCATTATTGAAACCTTTATTCTTATTCTCCTTTGGCTCATTGAACCCAACTTGACCATTGTTCCTCCAAAAATTGTCATTGTTATTGTTTCGATTCTTTGTCTCAAATTCTTGCGAGTCCTTGCTCGACTCCCCATTTCCTTTACGCTTCAGTTGCTGGATTCGAGCAATTGCTACAGCTCGATCATAAACCGTCTGTAGGTTTGTGAATTGTACTACTGCAAGTATCTCCCGGATACTAAGGTTCAGACCCATCTCGAATTTCTGAGCCTTGTCAGAATCGGTTGGTACTATCCTCGTAGCAAATCGTACTAGCTCCTTGAATTTGGTGTAGTACTCTCGCACTGTTTGTGCACCTTGCTTCAGGTTGATGAATTCCTCGTATTTCGCAGTCTTGGTGCTCAGTGGGTAGAATCTTTCTCTCAAGGCTTCCTTAAGTCCTTCCCAACTGTAGGTTTCTTTATCTCCCTCTGAATTCGTTCGAAGGTTTTGCCACCACTCGTCGGCTTCACCTCCTAAGTAGTAGGTCGCCACGTATATCTTCTCCTCGTCAGGGCATTTGATAGCATCCAAAAGTTTATCAAAGGTATGGATCCACCCCTCTAGTTTGGCGGGATCCTCTTGCCCATCATAGTGTGGTGGGTTGTAGGGGTTTACCAATGCCAAGTAGTTGACTTGGGCTACTGGTGGGGGTACTGCTGCTTGTGCTCTATGCACCTCAGCATTTCCTAATGCCACAAGGACCTCCTCCATAGTCCTTAGACGTTCTTCCATGTTCTTGGGTATAGAAGGCGCTCGATCTCCTACGTTCGGAGGAACCTCATTGTTGTTAGGTGCGTTTGGGAGGTCAGTGTCAGTGTCGTTTGGGCTTACCTTCCTCAGTTTTCTTTTAGGTGCCATTTTCTGTTATTAAGCGCGCGAAGATGAGTTTCTAAGTGATCAAGATCTAGGACTAAGACAAAGTTTAGTCTCAAGTTAGCGCTTCTAAGTGAAGACTCAAGGTCAAGTCGAACATTAGAGTGAGAAGGTTATGTATCACAAACGATTCACATAAAAAGGTTAGCACAAATATTTATGTATGCATATGCATATGTAATCCCCCCAATAAAAATTTAATGCATGCATTTATTTATCCATGGGTTTTAAAAATAAATTTATTCCATGGATAGATTAAAATAAGGATAAAAGGTTTGGGCCACTATATTGGGCCGAAAGAAATAAATTATTTGGGCTTTAAGTAAAAATAAGGTTATTGGGCCAAAATAATTGGGCCAACATAGTAATTAAATATTGGGCTAAAGATTTGGGCTCAAAGGTTTGCGATTTAAAATAATAAATTTGGGCTAAAAGTTAGGGCTTAGAAAAAAAATTTGGGCTGAAAAATGTTAGTTTAAAAATAATAATGGATTTTTAAATATAATACTAGTTTAAAAATAATATTCGTAATAGTTTAAAAATAATAATACTAGTTTTAAAAATAGTCCGGGCTCTGATACCACTTTGTAACACCCCAGATTTGATAACCCAGGCCGGGATGTCACCGCTAGGGCTGTCAAACGGGCCTAGGCCCGTTGGGCCGGCCCAGCCCGTGAGGTATTTTTTATGGGCTGGGTTAGCATTTCAGCGGCCCGTTAGAAATTAGGCCCGCCCCGCACCGGCCCGTTCAAAAGTGGGCTGAGGTGGGTTAGGGCCGGGCCGGGCCGGGCCAGCCCGTTTGACAGCCCTACTTGTAATTTGTCAACTATTTTGTGTTTTGTGATGTGAAGCTCTAAAAATTTATGTTAAATTATTGATGGGCTTTGGTAAAGTAATCCAAAAAAATATATGCATATCAGTCCATAGATAGTCAACATGTTCAAAATTAGAAAGAGCAAAATAAAAAAAGAACAGTTTTTTTTTATAGTGGGCTAGCCCACTTTGGCCCGCAGCCCGCCTTGGGTTGGGCTGGGTTAGCATTTCAGCGGCCCGTTAGAAATTAGGCCCGCCCCGCACCGGCCCGTTCAAAAGTGGGCTGAGGTGGGTTAGGGCCGGGCCGGGCCGGGCCAGCCCGTTTGACAGCCCTAGTCACCGCCACACCTCCCTAACAAGACACGGTTTCTCCGAGCTTGCTAAAGAGATGCAAGGCTATGGTTTTTCAGAATTTAAATCATTCAAACAGCCCATTGTAATATAATTTAAAAATAATAATATCAAAGTTGCAGCGGAATGTAATATTTACATATATATAATTGTAATGCAGCGGAAATTTAAATACTGGGCCAACATGGCCAAAACACGGGTTAAACAGGCCCGTTCATGCAAGTTGTAATTAAATGCCGGAATTTAAAATAGAGTTTTTCCCGAATGTTCCCATGTATGCATATGATGATGCATAATCCTCATACTCTGAAAGAAAAAGGGGAAATGTGGTTTGGTCAGCAAAAACGTGCTGAGTAAGTTAACACCTAATATGATCAAGGGGTTTCAAAGCCTTTATTTAAATTTGATAGAAACATACTTGTAGGTAATTCACAAATTGAGTTAATCATCCTCTAATAAATAAATGGCTTAACCCAAGGATTTCACGTGATCATAATTCAAATTACATGGTAAAATAATTGCAAGGCATAATTTAAAGGAATAACTTAAATAAGGAAAACATTCACGTCTTAAAATTTCTCCGTTACTTCACGATTAGGTATTTCGGGATTTTCATTCTTTCACTTTTGTTCAATATGATTTTATATGATTTGATCTTGGGGAAACAAACCCGCAAGAATTTAAACTCTTCCTAGGGAATTGAACCCGTAGGAATTAACACACGTCCTGGGGAAATCGAACCCGCAGGAAAACATACGCCTTGGGGAAATCGAACCCGCAAGGTAAGGTCAAGTTTTGCAAAAATTTCACAAGCTTTTCATGCAAGTATGTAACGTCCATTATAGGCACGCCAAGAAGGCTAGAGGGGCACCCTGCAGGGCACTCCCCCTCCACCAAAGTATCTCAATAACATTTTGATTTAATATAACGGAATTTTTCAAAAGTATAGATGTATCGTATTTCAAGCCTTCGGCCGTTTGTTTCGAAATTTCAAAATCTCTCGATTTAAAAGTCGTTTGGCGTCACAGTTTACGCCTTTTTAATTTGAAAATTCATTTCAAGTCGGAAAAATCTGAAATTTTCACAGTTTATCAAAAACATCCCAACGAACAACTTTTGTGTTTTAACTTTTTCGAAATAAGTTGAGGAAACATGTCAAAAATCGAGTTTATTACACAAGCAGAATTCTGTCCGGACTCAGGTTTGACACAGTTCGAAGTTTTGACTTTTTAACATATCAAATGGACTCCAAAAATTCTGAAATTTTATAGGCACATACTAGACATGATTATCTACAACTTTCATTTAGATTGCAAGGATCAAATCGGACTAGAAAATATAGAAACATTCTCATCAAGTTCGGATATGTTCACAGTCAGATTTCGAAAAATCTTATCAAGGCAGTTTATGTTTGATGCGATTTGAAATAGCAAAAATCGATGAAAATGCTTGAAATTTTTACACAACCTAGATTTATATGTTAGGATTAAAAGTCTAGTTTTGATTTTTTCGGTTTAAACTCTCGAAATAGGGGTTTTGGTTCGATTTCAAACCTGTCACAGTTTCAAGTTCGAATCTCAAGGCAGGTTGGTTCTCGGTCATTTTCGTATATCAAAACACAATGAAAAATTATGAACATTTTACACGAACTAGATCTATGTCTTAGGAACATTTTTCATGTTTTAAGTTTTTCCGTTTGAGCAGTTTTAAGGATTCGAAAAATTCGCACAAAATTGTTGCGCCGAGGGTTTTTCGTGTTGACAGATTTTAGAGTTATTAAATCCATACGTTTGGTTGCATTTTAAGGCACTCAAAACCAAGTAAGTATTAACTTACAGTGGGGATGATGTCTAGGAGATCACGGGGTCGTCCGGAATCCACGGGATGTCACGAGCGAGTTTCCTCAAGTCGATTTCCTCTTCCAACGTCCACGAACCGAATCCGAAAGCAAAAGTCTAGGGTTAGAACGGATTTTCGCACTCGAAAACTTAAACAAAAACCTATGGACGACTTACCACAATCTGGAATACTAAGATGTTGTTCTCCACACCTCCTTCGTCGATTCCCGTCGCCGGAAAGTGATCGGAAAGTCGTCGGAAAGTGAAGAACTTGTGTTTTCGGTTTTTGGGAGAGTTTTGGATGATTGATGAGTTTGAGAGGCTGAGAATGGAGTAGAAATCTGTCAATGATCGTCCTATAGGCCTTTCCCCCGACCGGGATTGGGTTTCCAAAGTCGGGACACGAAAATATGGTAAGAAAATCCCCGAAATCGCGCAATTGGCAGCTGCTGTCTTGGTGGCGCGGGGTTGGCGCGGTTTTTAGCCAAAACCAGCGCGGAGGGCGCGCGGCCTGGTCTGGGCCGTGCGTCCGGACTGGGCCGTGCGATCCCGTCGGGCCTTTTCTCCTCTCTTTCGGACTTCTGTCCTCCTACGTTTTCGGGCTCGATTTTTCGGATCATTCTCGGATCATAAATTCTTATCTTAAATTTATCTCGACTCAAATGAATTTCATGTTTGAAATCTTAAGTCCGTCGGTCTCGGGTTCGTCGGCTTCCAATTCGCGTCTTTTGACTCCCGTGCAATAACTTGTGTAATTAAATTTCTTCCGACTTCACGGGTTCTTGGAATTAGAATTATTTTCCTTCTTGAATTTAATTCCAAATATTTTGACTCAATTCATGGAATGTCTTCGGGCTTCCTTTCCCTCTTTTATTCCATTTTGAATTTTGAATCTATCGGCGTTTCATTTCCGAGCAATAATTTATTGTGATAAATTATTTTCTTCTTCTCGGAGATATTTCGACATTGATCGGAATAAATTTTATTCCTTTGGACGTTGATAAAAATCTGGGGTATTACAGTCTACCCCCCTTAAGAATCAACTTCGTCCTCGAAGTTGTGTTTCGGCTTTTCTCGCGCTAAGAGTTAGGGTCCTTTTTGTTTATTTCATTATTTTGCGATATTGTGTTATTGAATTATTGTTCGATCGTTGATTGTTTGTTGTTTGATTATTGTTTGACTGAACCCAGAAATAAAATTTCCGAGTTGCCTACGTACCCTGTGAAGGGATCAAGCCATGACGTAGTTCAAAACAAATTTGAATTTGTTTATTTATTGATTTGGGGATACAAAATATTCGGGTTGTTACATCAGCAGCTGCTGCTTGTTGGTTGTTCCATGGCCCTCCTTGATAGTGATGTGGGTAATAGGATGTGGGTAATAATTCCTGGGGTCATTGAAATCATTTGGGT
The DNA here is from genome assembly GCA_030278955.1 of Hygrophila difformis. Lineage (NCBI taxonomy): Eukaryota > Viridiplantae > Streptophyta > Magnoliopsida > Lamiales > Acanthaceae > Hygrophila > Hygrophila difformis. Next base: position 14,473,218 of record JAOANR010000005.1, on the reverse strand, counting down.
TGGGAGGATTCTGATGCTGATTGAATTGAGGATTCTGAAACTGATGATTCTGGAAGTGCTGGTTGTTTGGATTATTCTGGTTTAGTGGGTTATTGAATTGGTTTTGGGGAGGTGGTGGGTTGAGATTTTAATTTGCCGATGTTGGGCAGATTCCCCTCATCTTGAATTTCATTCAGTGGAGGGTCATCTGTCTCATCGCCATCTCCATCTCGGTTCTCATGCAATGGTGGTGGGTTATTGTCAATGATGACAGGGTTATCGGGAATGACGGGTGGATTGTTGCCTGGTAACTGCGCCATGTCCGAAACTCCGCTGCTCATACTAGAAGAAGATTGTCTTAGACGTTCCCTCCTTTCCTGCTCTTTCCTCTGCTTAGTGAGGGCTCTGATTCGTCTAGCTTCCCTTTCTATTTCGAGGTTGAGTGGAAGTTCAGGTGGTGTTTCCTTTCTCCGTTGCATGTACAGCTTCGTTCAATGAGGGCAGTACCTGCAACCATCCCTAGGTTAGAACTGGTGTAGAAGTATTATTTCTCAGAAATCAACATCCTCACATTTAGAGCGTTACTGCTCTAATCGTGTGATTGATTTTTGAGACTGGAATATTTTTGTTTTGAATAGAGTATGTACACTAGCTATGAGTAAATCAGAAGTTTAATTCTCTTATAAAAATGGCGGTGCATCCTCCCCGGCAACGGCGCCATGAAACTTTTGACAATTTCTTACACGAGTATTTTCTAAAATATATTAAGATTGAATTTATTAAATGAAAAGGGTTATGATTTATGGGAACGGGTTTAAGGATATATTTCACTTTTTATTATTCATGTGGGAAACTTTGATTTCAAATGGCGCCATGAAAATCCCCGGCAACGGCGCCATGAAACTTTTGACAGATTTCCCACACGAGTATTTTCTTAAAAAGATAATAATCCAGGTTTGATTTTATTATTCAATGAAACCAATTTATGAATACGGAGTTGGGACTAGGGATATATGTATAGGTTGTCACGTTTTTATTACTCGTGTTAAGAAACTGTGGCCCAAAAGCGCACGGTGTCAAAAATTGCAATAATTTGTAGGTAAGTCCGGATCGTTCACTGGAGAATGCGCGATGGAAGCAGGTCCCATGCCATTTTACAAGATTTTCAACTCGGTTACTCGAATCAGTTTGAGAAGTTGTCTAACAACTACCTTACTGAATTTAAACTAGTTAAGAAAGCAATTAAAGCTAATCTACAAAGCATGAAAAATTCTATTCTAGAATGCGGATAAGTTTAAGCTAAAAAAGCAATTAAAATTTAGGTCTAGAAAGCAGGTAATTTACCCTATGGAAGCATTAAAATTATTCTAAGAAATGCTGTGATCTAAGCTATACGAGCTATGAAGCTGACTCAAAATGATGACAGAATGGACAGGGAGAGAAGAATAAAGATTGGACAAGATTTAGATAAAGCATAATTAAACTTCCATTTTTATACACAGATCTTTGTTTGGGATAATCCTGTGAGATAGCTAGTTCTCATGCTCTCAGTACTATGTTCCCTTTAACAGACAGGTACTTACAGTATGAGTTTTCATGTTCTTAAGACCACAAATTCTAAGATACCACAGATTCATAACTGCCCCGGCCAGGGTATGTTATTTCATCTGTGGTGGACAAGCAACACATGACAAATCATTAGTTGACGTGCCAAGTACTGCTATCAATCCCCCATGTCACACCCAAAGTCTACAAATAAGCCTGAACTATCCCTTAACTCTCAGTCCTAGTAGCAGTTAGAAGATCTAGTGACGCATCCGAGTGACCTCTACAAAAGCATTTAAAAGAAAGCAGTAAAGAAAGCATTTTAAAGAAAGCAGTTAAAACCCTATCACTCGGAGGTTTCAAAAGCTTCGTACTGGTAGTGAAAGAAAGCCCCCAGTCAGGATGACCGGATGTGGATCAAGAATTCCCGGATCTCGATGAACCGCTCGCAGTGTTCACTTCCTTCCAGGTGGTTATGAGATACAAACTAATGAAACGAACTAATTAATTAGTTCGTTCCGGATGCACTCACTCCGGACTCAAAAATAGGCTTCGGCAAAAGAGGATAGCAGTTGAAAGGAACTCAACCCTATCTTAAAAAATAACCAAGGCCTACGCATTGTTTCTTTAGAATTATCTGTCACACTGTATTTGAATCCAAGTGGATCCCATCTCGGTGTGACAGTTAAAGACTAAATTCCCAACACATAGCGATTTTGGAAAATACTCCCTCTGTCCCATTTGAAATGTCTCAAAACTTTTGGACACGCAGTCCAATGCATTTGTTTAGTAGTTAATATCTTAAAATGTAGAGAAGTAAAAATTATAAAAAATATATATTCTAAAACTACATGATTAGACGAATCTAACAAGACCGAACTTGACTATATTTTTTGTTTATATAATTATGATAGCATTAAGTCAAAGTTGATCAATAAACAGTGTCAAAAGTCAAAATGAGACAAAAGAAGTGGGACGGAGGGAGTAATAGATTTGAAAACCATTCCCTAGACAGGTACTAGACTCGCAATAAGAACACAGACCCTTTCAGTCTAGAAGAGACCTAATCGCTGACTCTGCTTCTAATTCCGCAAAATTTAATCCTTGACAAAATATGAACTAGTCATAGCTGAGGAATTTATCTCTTACTTGGATCTGGATTTTATAAATGAATTTTTATTGGAAATTTAATATGCAGTATCTATTTAAATCTAGACTTCTACTATCCAAGGGAAGGATCCCAAAATATTATAAACCACAATAATTATATAATAATATCATGCATACAGATATATGGAAGTGTAAAATTAACCAACCCAAAATATAAAAGTGGGTTTAGACAGAATGTGGAACACAGATATGAAGTGGCCGGGAGGCCAATAGAGGTGGCAGAATAATCAGGTGGATTGCAAACATCTGCTATCCAGTTTCCCAATTACTCGGATGGAGTGAATTTAGATAGTAGAGACCCTATAATGGCAGTGTCGCTACCAGTTGGGCCCCTACTGTCTGCGAATTCAGACAAAAACCTACATTCTTCCTCTCTACAGTATTCTTCAGCTAATATTGACAGATATCAACCAACTTATATTACAGATTGGAATTTGGGTTTGGAAATTAAGGTAAAGAGAATAAAAACTGTATTTGGATAGTAACTAACTGAGTGGCTACTCCATTTCCCGATAAAAGGACCGTTCGCCTGACCTCGTTAATTATTATCCAAACCATGCAAAATAACAAACAGTAATTAATATTCAGACTACGGGCTACTTCATTTCCCGGTGAAGGGACCGTTCGCCGACATTATTCTGTAATATCTTTTACTATTCCTTCATACATCACGAAAAAGACAAAATGAGAAATTAAAAATAAATAAGATAAAAGAGGATGCCTTGTACGAGAGACATTGGTTTCTCATATAAGGTTATGGAATTAATCCATAATTAATGACTTAAATAACCCTTCATACCGTAATTAATTACAGTCCGGATTATCTGCTTAAGGCATTAAGGTTTTGTTTATAGAAAAATATTTTAATGAGAATTGAACAAAAATCCTTTAATCATGGTAATTATTGACCTTAATTATTGCTAATCATGATCTTTAATTAATGACTTAAGGGTTCAATTATTTAAGTGAGAGAATGGAGAATAAAAATTTCGGCAGCATAACGCATTATATTGCAAACTGGGATATTACATCTTAACCCGTGGGGTTAAGACGTGAGTGATGCAATATAATGGAGGATTAGAAATCAGAATTTTTGGAAATTAAAAAGATAGGGATCCTGTCTTGATACCATAATTTGTGTCGCTAGCCGAAGCTCGCGACATGGGTATCTCGACAGGATAAATTTTAGAAATTTTTGGTAAGCTAGACTTTGTGTCGCTAGACAGGAAATGTGTCGCGAGACATGGTCACGTGACAGGAGTCTGGCGCCACAAAGCTTTGCTGAAAATTTTCTAAGTGTTTGGGTCCCAGTCGCGAGACTCAAAAATTGTGTCGTGAGACGTGGTCTCGCGACAGGATGGTCTAGCGACTGGGGTTTTCAAAAATTTTATCAAGGCATAATTTCCTGTCTCGAAGCAAAAGTGTGTCGCGAACCGTGGGTTTGCGACAGGGGTTTCTCGACAGAGCCATTCAGAGAAAAACGCAAGAGTTTTGGTCCTCAGTCGCTAAGCAAAGATTGTGTCGCGAACCGTGGGTTCGCGACAGGAGTGCCTCACAACTGAGGGTTTTTTTTAAAAAAAAAAATATTAAGACAAGTGTCCCTAGGCATCCATGTCGTGAAACAGCCTTCCTGTCGCTAGACGTGGTCTCGCGACATGAAGAGGTTGGCGACATGGATGGTTCATGTAACACCCCGGATTTGATAACCCAGGCCGGGATGTCACCGCCACATCTCCCTAGCAAGACACGGATTCTCCGAGCTTACCAAAGAGAATGCAAGGCTATAGGTATTGCAAAAAGGTTTAAAACAAGTCCGGAATCTATTTAAAAATAATATTAAGTATCATCCACACACATAGTAGTAGTAATAATATATCGCAGCGGAAAAATGTAAAGTGGGCCGACGGCCAAAACTCGGGATTTACATGCCCGTTATGCAAGTATCATAAAAGCAATAAAAGCAATGTTTAAGTTTTTCCATCCCCCAATGCATATGCTCATGCATTATCTTCATACTCTGAAAGGAAAAGAGAAAACGACAATTTTATCAGTATATAAAATACTGAGTAAGTCGATCCTAACATAGCAATAAAGGGATTTATTTAGATGATTTAAAATTTCACTCCTAACATGCATTCACAAAATTTAAAGGAAATAATATTTTAATTGTGTACTTGAACATGCATTTAATCCACAATAACAATTTAGTCATGATACGAAATTTAAAGACATAATTTAAGTGCATAATTTAAAGACATGCATAAATAAATAAATACTTAAAAATATTAATTCTTTTATTTCCCCCGTTACGTAACCATTTCTCAGTGTTTGGTATAGCCGGTGATCCGGCGGCCGCAGCCGTTTCGTAAGTATCTCGTTTAGCCGGTGATCCGGCGGCCGCAGCCGTATCTGCCATACCCAGTAACACTCCGGAGCCTCGGGAAATCCATACGGACAACCCGAGAGAGTAGGCCATGTATCTCCCGCCGATTGGCGTAATATCTCATCAAATTCTCTCGTCCATTATAGGCCCGAAGAGAAAGGCTAGAGGGGCACCCTGCAGAGCACTCACCCTCCACCAAGTATCTCATGTATCGTTTAGATTTAATATATCGGGGTTTTTCAAAAGTATAGATGTATCGTATTTCAAATCTTTGATCGTTCGTTTCGAAATTTCAAAATCCTTCGATTTAAAAGTATCTTGGCATCACAGTTTGCGCCTTTTCAATTTAAAAATTCGGTTTAAGTCCGAAAAATCTGAAAACTTCACAGTTTATGCAAAATACCGTAACGAACAACTTTCGTGTTTTAACTTTTTCGAAATAAATTGAGGAAACATGTCAAAAATCGATTTTATTATGCAACCAGAAATCTGTCCGAACTCAGGTTTGACACAGTTCAAAATTTCGACTTTTTAACATATCAAATGGACTTCAAAAATTCTGAAATTTTATATGCACATACTAGACATGATTATCTACAACTTTCATTTAGATTGCAAGGATCAAATCGGACTAGAAAATATAGAAACATGCTCATCAAGTTCGAATATGAACACTATCAGGTTTTTCGAAAAGTCCTAGTAAACAGTTTATGTTCGGCGCGATTTGAAATAGCAAATGTTAACGAAAATGTCTGAAATTTTTACACAACCTAGATTTATGTGTTAGGATTAAAAGTCTAGTTTTGAGTTTCTCGGATTGAATCCTCGAAATAGGAGTTTTAGGCCGATTTCAGAAACTGCGCAAGTTGGGGTTTTTAATTTCGATTTTTACGTTTCGTTACATTACGATAATATCGGACGCCCCTAAATCACCCGTATTGATATGGAAGGCTCAACTTACAGTGATAGGGAGTTTTGGTCGTCCTAAGGTCGCTGGTTCGTCTAAATTTGCTACGAACGGATCTCCTCAACGTCAAGCTTCCGACTTTGGCCACGATTTCGAATCGGACGAAGAAATCCAATGTTAGATCGAGTTTTCGGGTTCAAAAACTTAAATGGAAATCTATGAACGACTTACCACAGATTAGAACACTAGGGATCTTGTATTCCACGCCCTCCTCCGTCGGTTTTCGTCGCCGGGAAGTGATCGGAAAGTCGTCGGGAAGTCGCCGGAAAGTGTTTTGGCTTTGGAGAGAGTTTGGGAGAGTAGAGAAAGATTTGTGACTGATGAAAAGGGTGGGGAGGCAGCCCTAGGTCGCCCTAAAAGCTTCCCCTTCGGCCAAAATCTGCTTTCCAAAGTCGGGAGGTCGAATTATGGTAAGAAATCGCCGAAAACGCGCAAGTTGCCAAAACCTGTAGGGCCACGCGGGGTTGGCGCGCCTTTTGGCCAAACCCCGCCCGGCCAGCGCGCGGCCCTCGCCTGGGCTGCGGTCCGGGCGGGTCCGTGCGATCCGATCCGTCGGGTCTTTTTCTCCTCTCTTTCGGACTTCTATCCTTCCACGTTTTCGCGCTCGATTTTCCGGGTCATTTTCGGATTATGCTTCTCATCATAAATTTATTCTGACTTAATTCGATTTCACGTCTGAAATCTTAGGTTTAGGTCCGTCGGGTTCTAAATCGTCGTCTTTTGATTTCCGAGCATTTCCGAGTTTATGGGTTCTCGGAAACAAAACTTTCTTTCCTATTGGATTAATTCCTATTTTTATATTCTAAAATTTACGGGTATTACAGTTCATGACACAAATCAGAAAAAGCAAAAAGGAACAGTAGCATGCAAACAGCGTGATCTATCCTATTTCAGATCAAAAAGTGATTCTAACCTAAAATGACCAAACACAAATTTAAATCTACAAGAACATGCTTGAACACAGAAAATAGTACGAATAAGAACAATATTTTAAAAAAAACAAACCCTAATCTAAGCTTAACCACACATGAGCATGCACCATCCAAAAATAAAAGAGAACATTAAGCAATAACAAGAAATAAGGGTCAAATGACCCAAAAGAAAAATGAAAGCAGTAAATCCATGGGTTTACAACACCCATTTCATGATTTTGGGACACCATTTGATGAATATTTTCTCATTTTATTAAATAGTTTGTTAATACCTATCATTTGGATATTACCGACCCTAAAAACAAGCTTAACAACAAAATAAAACTGTGAATAGTGGCTACCTAAACTATTTAAAACAAGAACATTAAAATAAAACTAATCTAAGCTAAGCTAATGCAAAAATTAAATAATACAAAAGAAATAAAACTAAACTAAGAACTACCTAGAGAGATATATCCAACTGTATCTTCAAGCAAAAATGAATTTTCTAACTACTGGCACCTTGGGATCACCATATATTTATAGAGGTGAAACCCTAGGCCCATGGGCTTTGGTCAGAGGCCCATTGTGTCTCAAGACATCACACACATCACAGCTGTGTCGCGGAATCACGCGTTGTGGCGCGAGACAAGGCTGCATGTCGCAAGGCTTCTCGACTGGGTCTTGGTCCTCTTCGATTTCTGCTTCTGTGTCGCTAAAACTACTCCTGTCGCGAGGCCATGGATCGTGCCACGGGGCTAGCGACAGGAGTCTAGGGACATGGCTTCTTCTTCATTTGTGCTTGTGGCGCGGAACCCTCCCGTGTCGCTAGACCATGCTTCGCGCCACGGGTCTAGCGACAGGATCTTCCGGACTGGCTTTCCCTTCATTTGGCTGTTGTGTCGCTAGACCACACCCAGTCGCGAGGCCATGTTTAGCGACTGGGTGCCTAGCGACTGGTGCCTTGAGACTGGATTTTGCCTTCAAGTCTTCATGTGTTGCGGAACACCTCCGAGTCGCGAGGCCATGTTCCGCGACTGGGGTCTAGGGACTGGAGGTTCCGGACAGGGTCTCTTTCTTCATCTGGTTTGTGTGTCGCTAGAGTGCCCCCAGTCGCGAGACCATGCTTAGCGACTAGGTACCAGTCTCGCGACTGGCTTGACCTTACTGGGCCTGGTGGGCCAAAACATGTATTTTTGTGGGCTTTTTCTCTTTTTTCCCATCTTTTTCATTCCTTTTTCTTTTCTTTTCTTTCTCTCATGTTTTTGGATTTTTCTAGCATAAATGTGTAATAAAATTACATATTTATGCATTTTTCATACCAACTTATTATTTTTAAAAATATGCATAAATCAGTCTGATTCTACTGCTTTCTTATTTAATATAAGACCGGAATGCGATCAAATGCCCGTTTTAGACACGGAAATGGATTGAAAATAATGGACATTTCTGGCCATTATCAATACTCGTGGACATAAGAGCCCGAGCGTAAGGCTGGCGGACATAAGAGCCCTAGCAATGGTGATCTGTAAGAGAAATGAAACGAGAAATTTATAAGAGATCCAAATTAAATCCTTGATAAATTGTGCTGTTGAATTTGTGTCACTTTATTTCTTGCAAGTTATATTCATGATCTTATGGAATCCATGTCTTTTAAATTATGCAATTAAATTATTATTAGATAAATAAATTAAATTATGGGGTGTTATACACATGTTTTCTTTAAATCTAATTAATGGCTTTGAAACCCCATAATCATGTATGTGTTAACTTACTCAGCAAGTTTTTGCTGACCAAACCATGTTTTTCCCTTTTTCTACAGAGTATGAAGATTATGCATCATCATATGCATGCATGGGATATTTGGGAAAAAATTATTTTCTTTGATTATTCTATTCTTAGTTATGAATTGAATGAACGGGCCTGTTTAACCCGTATTTTGGCCGTGTTGGCCCAATTTTAAATTCCGCTGCATTATACATATGTGATTATTACTTATCGCTGCAACTTTGATATATTATTTTTAAACTATATATGAAAGGGGTTGTTTGAATGTTTTAAATTCTGAAAAACCATAGCCTTGTATCTCTTTAGCAAGCTCGGAGAAACTGTGTCTTGCTAGGGAGGTGTGGCGGTGACATCCCGACCTGGGTGACCAAAAACCGGGGTGTTACAGAGTGGTATCAAAGCCCGGATATTTTTAAACTATTATTTTTAAACCATTATTATTTTTAAACTAATATTTCTAAAGCTATTATTATTTTAAAGATATTATTTTTAGAAGCCCAAATATTTTTTTAAAAAATCCGAAATGAATATTATTTTTGACCCAATATAGAGGTCCAAGAATTTTAACTATTATTTTAATTTTTTTAAGCATTAGTTCCGTGGAATAAATTTTTATTTTTAAAACCCATGGAATATATATAGATTTTTGGATTTTTTCATTGAGGTTTGATATCGGAAATCGACTCCAAACCGAACTGTTCTAAATTTAGATCTTGAAATCTTGACAGAACTTTAGTCCGAACTTGTAGGCGTTTTTGACAATAGATATAGGATGAATTAGACCTTTTGTTGACATGAAACCTGTAGATATATGTCTTAGGCATCTCCCTGTAAAATTTCATCAAGTTTGGAGTTGGTTTGCTATGGTAGATGGTGAAATCTTGAAACTGCTGTTGGAAATTTCGGACAGATTTGTAACCTGATAGAAATCTACGTTTTGACTTATTTCCTTAACCCGAATCGAAAAAGTTAAAACACGAAACTTGTTCGTCTCTGTGTTTTCGAGTCACTGGTCAAATTTTAGAATGTTCCGACTGAAAACTAATTTTTAACTAATTTTGGAGTAAACAGTGGTTTATCGAAGTAAAATCTTGGAAATCTTGTTGAAAAGGATTTTAAATGATATCGGAGCGAATAGCGTCCTGAAATAGTATATTTTGAGAAACTTACTAAATTTGGGAAATTGGTCTTTCTAAACAATGAAAAGATTAAAACATTGTGGTTTATGACTACGCTGGATACCATCAATATTGTCTACGGCTTGTGGACATAAGAGCCCAAGTGTATGTCTAGTCGACGTAAGAGCCCTAGCGACATATCGATTGTATGGCTAGCTGATAATGGCCAAAATTGACCATTATTTTCAATTTATTTCCGTGTCTAAACAGGGGCATTTGATCGCATTCCGGTCTTATTTAAATAAGAAAGCAGTTGAATTTGACAGGTATTTGCAAGTTTGTATAAATAATAAGCTATTATTGAAAAACACAAAAATATTGCATTTTTATTAAATTTGTATTAAAAAATCCAAAAACATGATAAACATATTAAAAATTCAATTCTTGATATAATTTGAGAATGATAGTTTGGTGTTGTTTGTTCGGTGGAACACGGGTCCATTAGACAGAACACAAACGAACAAATCATTTGGAAGAAAAAAATATATGTATATATTTTTATATTTATTTGTTTATTTATTTACTTATATATATATATAAAAAAAAAAGAAAATTAACTAATCAAATTGGAGTGCAGGTGGGACCCACAGGTGTCTTTCTTCCCCAATTATCCAATTTGAGAATTGGAATAACGCAGCAGCCGCTGCTTCCTCCGACGACGTCCCCCGGCCAAGCTCCAGTCACCACCTCTTCTCCGCCATCTTCTTCTTCCAAGCCAAACAACTGCCGGCGTCCTCATCAAGCAGCTCCGGCCGCTGCAGCTCCGGCCTTCCTCCCTCTTTTCCGGTCATCTTCTCCAACATTCCGGCGGAGGAAAACCATCATCTCATCCTCCTCAAAGCTCGGCAGCAGCTGCAAATTCATCCACCGTCCTCTCCAACCCTCCGGTCGTCATCGTCCATACTCCGGCAGCCCTCTATCTCCTTCCCCACTCAATTCCGGCACCCTTGCCACACCTCCTGTTGCACGCCCGTTCACTTGGAGAGAAAGGCAATTCGCCGAACTATTGGAAAGGAGAAGAAGGCAGCATCAAATTCGGTGGGAAGGCAATTCGGTTTACCTCTTCAATTGGGTATGGCAATGGCAATTCGGTTTACCCCTTCAAGACCGAATTGGACATAATAAACCGCATCACCTTCCCTTTTTCATTCCTCCTTCCATTTTGCTCTAATACCCCTAATCTTTTTGTCATAAACCGAATGAGTCCCTTTCTTTTATCCCCAAAACCGAATTGCTCCTTTCTTGCCATTTAAACCGCATTGCTCTCCCATCTCCTCTATTTCCCCTTTTGCAACCAAGCCCCTCTTCTTTTATGGTCAAACCGAATTGATCCATTTTGGCCAAGCAAACCGCATTGCCCTTTTGTCCATTATAGACCGCATTGATTTTGAATTGGAAAAAAAAATGGAGTGGGACCCGCGATTAGGGTTTTCTCCCTATAAATACCCCTTCCATTTCACTTCAAAAAAAAAAGGATCATACAGTCTCAAATATTTATTCCCTGTTCTTGGAGAGAACAGTGAGTTTTTGGTTAGTTTAGAGTAGATTTTTTATCTTTTTTGCAATGTAGTTTAATATTTGTTAGTTGTAGTTGTAATGTAGTTTGTAAATAGTAGTTTCTACCTTATTAGTGTAGCCATTTCCATAATTTTTACAGCTTTCTAGTGTAGAAATAAATTTAAGAACACCCAAATAATGGGTTGTTCTTGAACATTTAATGTTTTCTAGTGAAGGAAATACAAGAAAATGCTTCATAAATTTGGTATGAGTTCTCTTGCTCTTTTATTTATTTTGCTTTCTAAGTTCCAATAAATGTATGAATGTAGGTTTTGAGCATGTTTGTAGCCTTAGATCTATTTTTATTTTAATTGTTCTTGGATAGCTAGATAATTTTAGAGATAGTGTCTTTTTCTAGGTTTTATTTTTATTTTATTTATTTTTGGTCTAGATCTAAATTTTATTTTTATTATGCTTCCTTAGATGATGTTGGTGTTCTTCCTTATTATGCTTGTAGTTCTTAGATTTTTCATTATTTTTGGTAGTTTAGTCTTTAAATTTCATGTTTGTATTTTTAGGGTTTAATTCATGCTATTACCCATTGTACATGCATTCACCTCTATAACCACAAAATATTCACAAGTGTGATTGCGAGATGACACTGATGTGAAATGAATGATGTGGTCAATCCCATCTATCATAAACCGCATCAGCTTAGAAATCGCATGAACACTTGTGAGCAAAAATATATACACTTGTGTGAAAATTGCATGCAATTCGGTTTAAGGCAATTCGGTTTAGTGTTTGTTGTTTTTCTTCATGCGGTCTCAAGCAATTTGGTTTATGCAATTCGGTTTAAATCGAATTGCCCATATAGACCGAATTGATTCCTGAAACCACATTGTATGCATACCCATCCCCTCATGCCTTAGTTTATTTTTCGTGTCAACCCAATTCGGTCTGCCAATTCGGTTTATACCGAATTGCATTGGTAAATCAAATTACCCTCCACCTTTTGAAGCAAATGCCTTAGCCAAATTTGAGTGAGGGAGTAACCTTATCAATTCGGTTTGTATAATTCGGCTTATACCGAATTGCTTTGAAAAACCGAATTAGATGATGTTATTTCACCTCCTTGCAATGATTAATTGTGTAAGGTAATACTTCATCTCTCATGCATATTCAATTCGGTCTGTACTGCGTCTAACTCAGTAAACCGAATTAACTTATTCTCTCTATTTTTAAATCTCCAAAAATATTTTTATCTTCATAAGTTGTGTAAGTTGCATGGGTGTATTGGGCTTAGGCCCATCACATCTAATTTTATCCATTACACATCTCAACCCATTAGTGTCTAAATTATTGTGTGATTAACACTCACACAATACCAAAAATATTCTTTTAATTTCATCTTTACTTTTTATTGTGTGTATGAATGGGTAATAAGGAATATCACAGATCAATGTTGGCAAAAAGGTCCTTTCACAGGGATAACAATTAGCTCGTCTTCTGTGTATTAATTATTGCTCGTTATTTTGCATGGTCTGATTAGTGATTGGTGGAAACTCCGGCAAAAAGGTCCCTTCACAGGGATAACGATTAGCCACCCAGCCAATTCCTAATTAGATACAGTTTTCTTTTTATTATCTTAATTTCAAAACCTGAATTCAAATTGTAGTATTATTAAATGATGTCGACCAACATTATTTGAGAATTATTACAGCAAGAATATATGTGGGTTTTTCTTCCATTCACAAACAAAAGGGAGCTGAATGACGGCGGTCACCGTCACTTGGAATTCTTTTCTGTCTAAAAATCATTCCATTTGAAATAATTGGGAACCGGATGGCAGATGTTTGCAGTCCGGATAACCCCAATTATTTCTGGCACTCTTTTAGCCAAATTCTTCTTATCTCAGGCTAATCCATCTTTGTGTACCAAATTCTGTCTAACCCCATCATATATTTTGGGGTACTTTATTTTCTTTTCTCTTATACTCGTATGCATGATATTATTATGTAGATACTGTGGTCAATATTATTTTGGGTCCTTCCCTTGGACATAGAAGTCTTGATTTAAATCAAATGTTGCATAATAAATTTCCAACAAAAATCACTTTATAAAATCCGGATCTGAGTAAGGGATAAATTCCACAGTTATGATTAATTCATCTTCTACTGGGGGTTGATTTTGAGAACTTAGAAACAGAGTCAGCGATTAGGTCTCATCTAGACTGAAAGGATCCGTGTTTTAATTGAGAGTTTAGTACCTGTGTAGGGAATGATTTTCAAATATCAATTGGTTTCTCAAAATTGCTATGTATTGGAAATCTTATATTAGATATCGCATTAAATCAATGTCCACTTGGGTGTAGATGAGATGTGATAAATAATACTAGAGGAACAACATGTAGGCCTTGGTTCATTTCTAAGGTAGGGTTGAGTATTCTTTCAACTGCTATCTTCTTCTGCCAAAGCCTAGACTTAAGTCTCGAGTGAGTACATCCGGAACAGATTCATTTATGGATCTGTTTCATTTAGTTTGTATCTCATAACTACCCAGATGTTGTGAGCCCTGTGGCTTATTGATATCTGGGGGGTTCTTGATCTGCATCTGGTCACCAACACCAGGGGCTCTTTTATACTAACGGAATGAGATAACTTTTGAAGCTTCCGAGTGATAGGATTTTTAAATGCTTTCTTTACTGCTTTCTTTTAAATGCTTTTATAGAGGTCACTCGGAAGAATTAGAGGTTGGCCGCTGGTTGTAAGGTTTAAGATTTATGGAATGGTTTGAGACTTGATTTGAAACTTTGGGTGTGACCGGGGGAATGATAGGAGTACTTGGCATAGCAACTAATGATATGTTAGGTGTTGCTTGTCTACCACAGATGACTAACATATTCTTGCAAGGCATTGCAAGGGGAGTTATGAATTCGTGGTATCTTAGATTTTGTTGTCTTAAGAGCATGTAAATTCTCACTGTAAGTACCTGTCTGTTAAAGGGAACATAGTGTAGAAAGCATGAGAGTTAGCTAACTGACGAACTATCTCAAGCAAAGATCTGTGTAATTAAAATGGAAGTTTAATTGTGTCTCATCTGAATCTTGTCCAATCTTTATTATTTTCTCCCTGTCCCTTCTATCACATTTTAAATCTGCGTTCTTAGAATAATTTTCACCGCTTACTTAGAATATTGTTATTGCTTTCTTAGAATAGATTTAATATGCTTTGTAGAATAATTTTATTGCTTTCATAGCTTAGTTTAAATTATGTCAAGTAGTTGGTAATTCAAAACACAAGCTTGAATCGAGTAACCGAGTGGAAAACTCTTAGTAAACGACGTGGGCCCTGCTTCTATCGCACATCCTCCAGTGAACGATCCGGTCTTACTATAAATACTGCAATTTTTGACTCCGTGCGCTTTCGGGGGCACAGTTTCCTACATGAGTATATAAAAACGTGACAACCTATAAACATATCCCTAATCCCAACTCCATCTTCATAATTGGTTTCATTAAATAAAATTAAACCAGGATTATTATTTTTCAGAAAATACTCATATAGTGGGAAATTGTCAAAAGTTTCACTAGCGGACGTAATGAACCTAATAAAAGATTGACCATGATACTCGTGGACATAAGAGCCCGAGCGTAAGGCTGGCGGACATAAGAGCCCTAGCAATGGTGATCTGTAAGAGAAATGGAACGAAAAATTTATAAGAGATCCAAATTAAATCCTTGATAAATTGTGCTGTCGAATTTGTGTCACTTTATTTCTTGCAAGTTATATTCATTATCTTATGGAATCCATGTCTTTTAAATTATGCAATTAAATTATTATTAGATAAATAAATTAAATTATGGGGTGTTATGCACATGTTTTCTTTAAATCTAATTAATGGCTTTGAAACCCCATAATCATGTATGTGTTAACTTACTCAGCAAGTTTTTGCTGACCAAACCCTGTTTTTCCCTTTTTCTACAGAGTATGAAGATTATGCATCATCATATGCATGCATGGGATATTTGGGAAAAAATTATTTTCTTTGATTATTCTATTCTTAGTTATGAATTGCATGAACGGGCCTGTTTAACCCGTATTTTGGCCGTGTTGGCCCAATTTTAAATTCCGCTGCATTATACATATGTAATTATTACTTTCCGCTGCAATTTTGATATATTATTTTTAAACTATATATTGAAGGGGGTTGTTTGAATGTTTTAAATTCTGAAAAACCATAGCCTTGCATCTCTTTAGCAAGCTCGGAGAAACCGTGTCTTGCTAGGGAGGTGTGGCGGTGACATCCCGACCTGGGTGACCAAAAACCGGGGTGTTACAAATACATCCACTAAGAATGTTAATTTTTGCCCAAATCATCCGACCCTCTTAATTGCGGTTATAGCTGGTATGTCAGCTTGAATTAGGATAACCATTCCAACACCCACAAACACCCGGGTGATACGTCATGTAAAACTGCAATAAAGCGGGTGAGATGATTTGGGCGAAAATCAACATTCTTAGTGAATGGATTAGGATGATTCAATTAATATGGAATTGTTTAAGAAATTATTCAAACTTAGGAGATGAGTTAGATTTATTTTTTTTCCCACTATATATATCATTGGCTAATGTAAAATAGCATACTTTTTTTATAAAAAAAGTATAACGTTTCCCATGTATACATATGTCAATGCACTTTTTTAACTAGAGTTAAATATTGTTTTAGGCCATCATTTAGGTAATTTACTTTTGGGCCACGAAAGATTGAATTATAAAATTAAGTCCATCAGTAGGCATTCGAGCCGAATTTAAAGCCAATTTGACAAATACCACACAAAATCGGGCCTCGTGCAACCCACTCACCACATGATGGCCAAAAAGTAGAAACTGTCTCTTTTTAGTGGTCTGTTTTATTGTAATTTACAACTTGCAATCATGTTTATATATATATATATATATATATTTTTTAATATTATTACCCATTTGTTGGAAAATGAAGTTGCAATAATTATTGCATATTTTGCTCTCCCCGTGATATCACTTCTATATTTCCCAGTACAACTTTACTATTGTTTAGGTAAATTAATACGTTAGTTATGTCAACATAAATCTAAAATATACTAGTACTAGTCAGCCCACCCGCGGTACCCGCGGGATGTAAAATTGGGAGTAATATGTTTATACATTCATATAAAAAATATTATGTAATAAAGTTTATGATTAGATCCTACAATCAAAATATAATTTATATGTCAGCATGATAAATAAGGACTTCAATAACATCGCACAACATTATCCGTGGATTTGTTCCATCCGACGACTATTGATTCTACACAAAAAGAATTGAAATCGGACTTTTTTCTATTTGCTTCTGTTTGATTCCATCTGTTATAGTTATTCTTGTGATAGTCATAGCATAACAAACAATTAGTGGAAACTGACTTCTTGAAAATTTAATCAGTACTCTATTATCATATGAGGTCAAACTCATTCTGGAATAAGCACTCGTTGTCCACTGCTCTCTCGAGTCAATACTCAATCCGCAAGATATTTTTTCCTATTATTGTTGGAACTAATGTATTGCCAGTCAATACTTCACCCCCTATGACATTTTTTCTCATTATTGTCGGTACCAATGTAATGCTAGTCAACACTTCACCCTCCAAGACATTTTTTCACACTGTTGTCGGAACCAATGTACTGCCAGTCAATACTTCAACCCCATGACATTTTTTCTCATTCTTGTCTGAACCAATGTAATGCCAGTCAATACTTCTCCCTCCAAAATATTTTTTCACACTATTATCAGAAACCAATGTACTGTCAGTCAATACTTCACCCCATGACACTTTTTCTCATTATTGAAAATGAAACCCAACTGTATGTATATTTATATATACCGAGGATAAATTAAAGTATGCATATAAATATACTTGAGCATTAGTTAATTTTAGTTGGGACAAATGGAGCATTAGTACCATGTTACATTATTTTTATACAATGTCATTTGATCATATTGATACAATCTCTCTCCTTTATCCACTTTATAATTTGTACACCTGATATATGAGTGTAACTGGTTACAAAAAAAAAATATCAAATCCCATTATCAGACATAGTATTTAATTAGGAAAGAAAGAGAAAACTTGAATCATTGTAGAAAGAATTTTGGTGGATACCAAAATATTACAGTATTCCATTTTTAAAATATCCATACGACATTACCATTCCTTCCTTAAGACAATTAGAATACCACTATAATATAAGTGGTTAACTAAAATTATTATTTTTTGTCTAAACATTAAAATTTAAAAATACATAAAATATTTTCAAATTCGAAATAGATATGATTATATATGAAATTAATAAAATTATTATTTGAATTTTGAAAAAAAAAGGTAACTATATGATATGAAATAAAAGTTTTTTTAGGTGAATACATATGAAATAAAAGTTGTTGTAACAATTAAAGAGCATAAATTGCTTATAGCATAAATTAAATCAAATATAAATTAAATAAAAGTTATTTTTAGGTGAATACATAAGAAAAATGTAACAATTGCTTATAGCATAATTAAAGAGCAAATTCTTAAAAAATATACCATAAAGAAATACTTGAAGAATCGAAATACAAATAAAATATGTGTGTTCTCAATATATGAAAATTAAATGCTATATTAGAAAGCAATAAATTTCAGTAGTCTCGGATCTCAATCGCATAACTTTAGAAGATACTCCATAATTTAAAGACATAATGAGTAGATATTTTAACCTATTTTTAAAAATTAGCATTACTTTATTCATATTAATATTCACTATCATTCAATTTTTTTAAAAAATAAGTTCTATTTAAGTTACCCAAAAACATAAGTTTGATCACGCAGAAAAATAAATTTCAATATACCCATGCATGACATGGCAAACGCATAAGTAAAACTAACAAAAGATATTAAAGAGATCCTCATTGAGAACTTTTTTTTTAAATTTAAATTTAATATTATAAAAAATTATTTACTAACAATATTTACATTGTTTTAACCAATGTATATGCCTTAGTAAAAATGATGAAAAATAAATTTTATAAGTGATAAATAGAGATTATGAATTGTTTTCCGCTAAATGAAGTAAATATTAGTAGTTACTTTAAAGGAGTAAATGCCAGATATATCAAAAATTAAATTACCAACAATGATATATTAATAAAATTCAAAAATAAGAAAATATAAAAATAAATTAATAACAAAAAAAGGATTTAGGATTCGAACCACTTATTAATAAAGAAAAGGGCTACCTTAAAACCTAAAAAGTTGGACTTTCCCATACTTTAAATAGCAAACCCAAAAAAAATGAATTGGAAGATGATGCACCTCCTTTTAGATGGTGACACGATTTCATTTTCCAATAAGAACAACATTAGTCGATCGAAAACTGTGAAGAAAAAGCAATTGTGTGAGAACATCGGTCGATTTCATCATCATACTTCTACTTTGCATAATGGCTTTGAACCTTCATTTGACTGTGTTCAAATACTCAAGTTGGAATGTAGGAAAGGCACATATAAAATAAATCATCATGAGAATTAATTTAGCTAAACAAATAATTTATTGAAGAATTTGTACGATATAGTCCATATATTAGTTTTCTTTTCAATATAATATAGTAATGAAAGCTATGTGAATAATTGAATTATTTTTTTGATAACTATGAGAATATTTTGTTCTTTAGATATTTTAGTTTTTAATGTAATCATGAATTCGAAAATTGTTACACGTTTAAATCAATTATCGGGTTCCCAAATTATACCTATATGCTTGTCAAATGATTAATGAGAATGGTAAACTTTCCAACTCTTTCATTTTACTTTAATAATATATTAATTGAGTGTAGAGAATTCGGTGAATATATTGTTTCGATTAATTTCAGAAAATCTATTCATTCTTAGGATTATGCCAATTCAACAATTATAAAATAAGGTAGAAAATTTAAATTAATAAATTTATATTTTAACATAATGCATCATGTCGTAACTATTTGCTAAAATGTAAATTATAGATTTAGAATATAAAATAAAATTGACTGCATTTTATATTTGCTACAATGATAAATTTACACAATCGCAATACCGTATGTCGCTGAAAATACTATAATGGAGTCACTGAATTGTTCTCACTGCTCACTAATGCTATTATGCATTGCTACTCAAAATATAGATAAAATTAGTAATTTACCCATTTAATAAATCTACACCATTCATTTAAAACTAAATCAAAGGCTATAAATTATTGCTAGTACATCAAGATAGTGGCTCCTCAAAACCATAACTTACACACTTTAAAAAAACTGGTGGGATATAAAAATTACATACAATGCCAAGATTATGAATTGAGATTAACTATTTTTGGAATAATTCCCTAATCAATTACAAACCCCTACTCAAAAAATTGAAATAATAATATACAATTATTCAGCCTAGTTATAATTAATATGCCATGTTGTTGCACCATGATTGTAAAAATGAAAAATATGCCATGTTATTTAAATTCTTTTAGAATTAAAAGCGTGAATTAGTTATACAATTAAACGTCTTAAAAATCAAAATTATATGGCCTGATATTAGTCGTTGAATTTGTTCAGGGAAAAACAAAAGACACAAAAAGTCATATTGACAAAAATTACACACAATTTTATATAGATTTAATTATAAATGCATCCATGAATTTAACTATATATAGGTTCATTAAAAATAATATTCATTGTCTAAATATTAAAATAAAAATTTAATTTTAACAATTTTGGGAAGTTCCACCAATTTAATAGAGATGAACATGATGGGAGAGATAAAGGGAAAAAAAATTCTCTTAGAACATTGTGAACATAAATGTGGGGTGAGAAACCATCTCTTTGATTCAAATAAGTATGTAGATGTATTTGTATTAATTAACTTAGTGAAACGTATACAAATTATTTATATTACCTATGTAAAGATTAATAATTACCATGTACTTAATTGACTTAAAAATCTATGTAGAGCAATAATTTTAATGTAGAACAATAATTGAATAATATAAGATTATTTATATTAATTATGTAGTAAGTATTATGTAGTACTTCATTTTCTTAGAAAAGACAAACATATTATTTTAAATCTCAAAGTAATTATGTATATCAATTAGACATTCATAAAATTATTGTAAATGAAAATTGAATATTATATTAAAATAGAAGCATAAAATTATTCTGAACACTTATATTGAATTTCATATTATTGTTCTCATTCTTGAAACATAATATTACACAACTCACCCCTGGCCTTCGGCTTTGGAGCATTGAATTTTGGCTGTCTCTCTCCTCTCACCTTCCGTTTTTCATTTTCGGACAAAACCAAAATTAAGAGGAAAAATTGGGCATTTTCTAAAATCATTTGAAATGATTAAATGTTGTTAAGCAAATAACTGATAAAATATGAAGATCTAAGGAAAACAGAAAAATAACATAGTCATGCTGATGGCATTTGCGATGCAGGCTTCAACAAATCATCATTGATGCCATTCTAAAAGAAGCTTTGCCACTTCCCCTATATAGCATAGGAAATGTTGATCAAAATTTAATTTTGGATATAATGGAATGTGCAATTATCCCATATAATCAAGTCCAGACCTGATCTACTATTCAGCTTTGAAATTATAATGTAAGCCATAAATTTAAGGGCACAAAATGCAATAGCAAAAAACCTTTGGAGCCTGTGTAGATTGGACAACATTCATTGGGTAATCATTACCATGTACTCTTTTTAAAGTATATCATCCATAGAGTTATTCAGAGGAACTAGAATTCTCAACATATATTTGATTCTAAATACTATGGTATATACTTAAAGGAACTATATATTGTTCCAGTTAATATAATTAACTAAAAGTGGAATAAACAAAATATACAAATATATATACAATATAACGTCAATAAAATTGTCCTGCCACAAAATAACCTAAAAAATATATATACAGGTGACTATGCCACTTTAAAGTAATGACTCCTTCGATGACTAATTTTATTCGAAACTACCCTTTATTTATGTTTAACAACCAATGCAATGTGCTACCTATTTACCATGTTCATTTAAAAAAGAAAAAAGAAACATAGAATTTCAGTTCCCTGCTTTACTCCTAAAAGTTGTAGCAAATGAAAATATAGGTGATGTAAACGAAAAAGTTATCCATCAACTAAGAAATAGAGAATGTGTTGCGGATGAAACTGAAATTGAATGATATTTCATATACCAAGAGAGTCTTTGTCATTGCTTGAATCCCATGGGTTGCATATCAATTTGAAAGCTGCTGCACTGGTTCCTCTCCGCCAGAGGCTTTTGTTGGATGCCCTCATAGATTGTAAAATTCTGCAACCTGTAATTAAACTCAAATACAAAATTGGGGCTCTAGTCATGGCAAATATAAAAGAAATGTGGAGAAATGTGAAAAAGCGTATGAGAAAACTTATGTCTTATGAACAACAGGTTGTCCTCCTGAAAATCAATATAAATTCCCCAAATTCTAAGTCCAATTTACAGTTTTCTCCGATCTTAACTAAACACATAGGAGTCAAAATCAATCTCCATTTAAATTGAAGAACCATAAAAACAATCAATCGCTGGATGTAAGACACAATTAACGCCCCTGCAAACAAACCTCGGAAAACAAATCGAGAAATTCATTCTACAAACAACAATTGTAGGATACAAACAACAATTGTAGGATCGAATTAAGATATTGTATTCCGTACCTCATCAAAATCCGACAAAAAACTCTCCAATACAGAAACAAAACCCTTTCGGCTTCAAAGTCAAAATTGGCCTTCCTTCAAAGCCTGAAAATTCCGCACCAGAAAAAAAAAAAAGAATGGAAATCAAAGCGCCTGAACCAAATTTCAGTACCGGGAAAAATACATAAGTGCACTCAATTGGCTTGGAGACAAAGAAACACCCATCATCACATTGTATTTTGCCCCATTCGCCCAAACATTCATCCAAGGTAAAATCAAAAGTCAGCCTTTATTGAACAAACCAAAATACGCATAGAAAATTAGGGTATCGAATTATTGACTCACCGAAAGGGTAGGGCCTCTCATGGCGCAGTTCGTTCCCCGAATTCTCAAAAATCAAAGATGCTGAAACGATTCTCCACCAAAAAGGCCCATCTTTGAAATTCCGCAGATGGAATAATAAGGATTAGGGATCAAGAAGAGGTTTGTATCGGATCCATACCGGTATATCTTTTGAGAAAGAATGAGTACAAAATCACATTAATAGGAATGGCGATGGGACGAACGGCTACAGGAAGACTAATGACGAACGGCGAGCAGATGGATCAGCGATGGAGCAGATGTATCTACACGCGAGGCCGGCGAGGCGCCGACGGAGTGGTGGGGGAGGGTCGGCGGGAGTGGCGGTCTGGAAGGGATGGGCGATAGGAAGAGACTTGGAATGAGGGAGGTTACCGGCTGGGGACTGATGGGCTGATAACCATGTAATTGAATTTATAGAAGATAAACGGTTTTAGAATGAGGGAGTGGCGGTCTGGATTCTGGAAGGTGGGAGGTGAATATGGATTTTGGGAAGATAAATTTTGGGAAAGGGAAACGATTTTGGAAGATTTTTTGGGTGAGCCAAAGGCCGATTTTGGGAAGATTGGTTTCTAAGTATTAAACTCACGGCAATAAAGATAAACAATAAAGAGGATGTAGGTGAATATAGATTTTTTATTTTGATATTGAAAATGGCATTCTGGTAAATTAATTGATGTGTGTGAGATATTGTAAATTTTGTTGAAATGTGAGAGAGGATTACCTTTGGAGGGAAACTATGTATGGGAGGCTATTTTGTTATTATATATAACTAGTATTACCCGCCCGCGCGATGCGCGGGAAGAAAAGTTTCTAAAAATATCAAAAAAAATTATTTAGAGATTCAACAAAAGAATAAATTTTCCTTACGATGGAATGAAAGAAAATGTATAAGGTAAAATAGTTGATGATCGAAGCAATAAATAAGAAATTGATCACGATTAAAGGACTAAAAATTTTGATTGTAAAACTGACGTTTAATTGTCAAGGTTGAAGGAATATCAAATTTTTCCTATTTGTTTTCTTGCCCCGGCTCCTCTAAAGAAAATAATTTATACATGCGTAAAAGTAATAAAGATGACAAAATAATTTTTTTTTTAAAAAAAAGAAAAAAACATAAGAATGTTAAATGTTCATAGAATTTCCCAGGCCTTCAATGGCTCCTCGAAAAAAAATGTTCATAGAAGACAACACTTTTGGATTCTAGGCATGTTTATTTCTATTTTTATAATCTTGGAAAAATAGAATTTAGTCATAAGCCCCTGCAGATAAGTCAGACAGAACAAAAGTTCCAAGTATAATCTATACAGGGGAAGGGGCGGTTGGTTAGTGAACAAACCTCTATTATCCCTTGAGCAAACCGATGCAGGTGGAGAGGAGGCAATATTCCAAAAACAACCAAAATATTTTACAATACACCAAAAGATAGTTTCGGTGAAGAAGAAGAATTATATGAAAACGAAGAAATAAAAATAAAAATTTAAACTTTCTTTTCTTCACCAAAATGATTCACAATACAACCAACAAATCAAAATCACTTAAATTCAAAAAAAAAATCAATTAATAGATATAAAATAAACAATAAGAAATAAAAATAGAATTCAAACTTAATTTTTTTTCGACCCAACACAGGATTTCCTCCCTTTTTTTTAGGAAAGTAATTTTATTGCTTGGAACTTCCCAAAACAATGGAAGCCTCAAAACCGAGAACACCATACAATCTATTGTCCAAAACTAACAAATTAGCAACTCAAAAGAAACGAAAGCAAAACTACAGCTCCTGACAACACCTAAAAAAAATCCTATGAACTTAACATAGCAGCCAGAGAAGTAGCACTCCATCAACACACTAACCATGATTCATGAGGGGATTCCCATCTAATCATACACTAACACGGGATTTCCTCTCTTAATCGCTGCCCTGCAAGAGAAATGCCAGAAAGAATCGTCAAAATCAAAAGAAAATTGATCGAGCGGTGGAATTATATGCAGAAACTCGTCACCCACAAAGAGGATGGAATGAAAGAAATTTGAAAGACTACCCGAAGAGAACTGGATGAATAAATCATTCAACTCATACTGTCACATGAATCTGTGGACAACGAAAAAAACATAACAATGTTAAATGTTCATAAATGTAACTGCGGAAAATGACCAACAAAATGATGAAAGATTAAAAACACTTGAATCTGTGATAGTTTTAAAAAAGTGGAATTGCCAACTAAACAGACAAAAACATAAACCTCCGGTCTCTGATTTCATACACCATTGGAATCAGAATTTTCAGTTCTTTGTATATACTTTTTGGAGTACTTCTTTATATACCAGTAATCTATACCTGTTGCTCACTGTCACTGTGGCACTGCAGGCTGCAGAGTCACAACACTCCCATGTCAACTTTCCAACCTTCGAAAGAACAAAAAAGAATAAAACACCACAAGGGAGGGTGAAAGAAAACAAATATAAATAAAATTTTGATCTATGCCATCAATGCACATTTTTAATTCATCTGTACATGCATGATGCATTAGATCCAAATATCAAAGACAAAGAACATGGTAATTACCTTGAGGGTATCCATCGGTTTAGATAATATTTCAACACACCTCCGGTCTTCTTCGTATATACTTTTCAATTATTTGTATATATTTTTTGAAGTACTTCTTTATACACTACATTTGTTGTGCAATTTCTATTGCCGAATCGATCGTGCATAATTAGAAATTTCAGTCCATCACGTCTCACGACACGTGAAGCTGCAATATATAATTGCCCATGCGTAAAGACGGGCTCCCTCAGAAAAACACCAACATGCTTCAAGGATTAACCTTGGCTCTTATTTATTGTAATTGCATAACAGACCATAAATGGAAATTGTCTTCTCTCGAACTTGAAAGGAATCCGGTGATCAGATGAAGTCACTGTCATTCGAGGAATTAACACTCTGTCACCAACCATCTTTCCTGTGATAACTTTACCTTCCAAAACATTATTTCCAAGTCTTGTCAATGTCAATCTTGTTCCGTTGCAGAGTCCATTCACAGGGTCAATATTACGAATAAGCATGACAGGGGTACCAACCTTTAATTTCAACAAATGTGCAGGAAGTCCAGAACACTCAATAGAGTTTAAAAACTCTGGGGTATGAATTTCACTGAAACTACTGTTGCCTCCATCCAATTTGCTCGCCTTATCAGCACTCAAATACTCTATGGTTTATGCTTCATTCATTGCCATTATGTAACTGTTGATGCATTCAACGTCCTTGATCGTAGGTGCAAGGATTGCCCTTTCCTTTAGGTATTTTGGATCATGTAAATGAGATGTGAAATCAGGATAGATAATTGAAACAATGGCATTTATTGTATCATCTAAATAATCTATAACCATACCAGGAGGAATCTGAATTTGATCTTCCCCATCATTAGTCCCTCCCAATGAACCATCACCAATCTCACACAACCAGCTGGCAAATTCCTCAAGCTTCTCACACTCATCAGAATTACTTGCAGAAAGCAGCCTCATGTTCTTTGTCAGTGTAAGAACAGTGCAGTGATCCCAAATATGAGATGAATTCAATGTGGCATTCACAATATGCTGTCTTGTTCCCTTAGGAAAAACTGGTAATATTTGTCTGAAATCACCACCAAAAACTATAGTCTTGCCACCAAACGGAATATTATTGCTGTCACTCTTTATAGGGCGCATTATATCTCGCAAAGTTCTGTCCAGTGCTTCAAAACAGTATCTATGTGTCATGGATGCTTCATCCCATATAAGATCTACCAATTAAAGTAAACTATCATTTTTAACTATCAAATTAGCAATGATGATTTCCAAATTACATCCTTTAATTATGTGATCATTTCATTCTCTATTAGTGTACATGATTTAAATATATATGATTTTTGGATCTAATAAAGTAAAATACATTTTTAAAATTAAAAAACACATATTTAGAATGGCTTTTTAAAAATACATATTCTAATATTTAGTTTTCATTTTTTATTTAATATTTAGTTTCCAATATATGGATATATTTGAATGGAAAGATTTAGTTGCCAATATAGATAAAATCCATTTCAAAACGTAGTATCTATATTAAATCATCACAATAAATTTCCAATGTTAATATTATAATTAATAAACTTATTGCTATAATTAGCCAATTGATATAATAAAAAATTTGTTAGAATTTAAATATAATCTTTTAATTTAATTTAAAGCAATGATAATTCAACATTGTCATATTTAACTTGAGAATAGAATTAATTTGATATTAATCAATCATTGAATGCTAATTTTTGGCATATTAATTTTTTCATCATCATTTTCCATTATTAATTCATCCATTCAAAAATTTTATAATTAGTTATCTAATATTATAAGATCTACCAATTAAAGTAAACTATCATTTTTAACTATAAAATCAGCAATGATGATTTCCAAATTTCATCCTTTAATTATGGGATCATTTCATTCTCTATTAGTGTACAATGATTTAAACATTTATGATTTTTGGATCTAATAAAGTAAAATACATTTTTAAAATTAAAAAAAACACATATTTAGAACGGTTTATTATAAAAATACATATTCTAATATTTAGTTTTTATTTCTTATTTAATATTTAGTTTCCAATATATGGATATATTTAAATGGAAAGATTTAGTTGCCAATATAGATAAAATCCATTTCAAAACGTAGTATCTATATTAAATCATCACAATATTTTTTCCAAAGTTAATATTATAATTAATAAACTTATTTCTATAATTAGCCAATTGATATAATAAAAAATTTGTTAGAATTTAAATATAATCTTTTAATTTAATTTAAAGCAATGACAATTCAACATTGTCATATTTAACTTGAGAATAGAAATAATTTGATATTAATCAATCATTGAATGCTAATTTTTGGCATATTAATTTTTTCATCATCATTTTCCATTATTAATTCATCCATTCAAAAATTTTATAATTAGTTATCTAATATTATTAGATCTACCAATTAAAGTAAACTATCATTTTTAACTATCAAATTAGCAATGATGATTTCCAAATTTCATCCTTTAATTATGAGATCATTTCATTCTCTATTAGTGTACAATGATTTAAATATTTATGATTTTTGGATCTAATAAAGTAAAATACATTTTTAAAATTAAAAAACACATATTTAGAATGGTTTATTTTAAAAATACATATTCTAATATTTAGTTTTCATTTATTATTTAATATTTAGTTTCCAATATATGGATATATTTAAATGGAAATATTTAGTTGCCAATATAGATAAAATCCATTTCAAAACGTAGTATCTATATTAAATCATCACAATATTTCTTCCAAAGTTAATATTATACTAATTAATAAACTTATTGCTATAATTAGTCAATTGATATAATAAAAAATTTGTTAGAATTTAAATATAATCTTTTAATTTAATTTAAAACAATGATAATTCAACATTGTCATATTTAACTTGAGAATAGAATTAATTTGATATTAATCAATCATTGAATGCTAATTTTTGGCATATTAATTTTTTCATCATCATTTTCCATTATTAATTCATCCATTCAAAAATTTTATAATTAGTTATCTAATATTATAAGATCTACCTATTAAAGTAAACTATCATTTTTAGCTATCAAATTAGCAATGATGATTTTCAAATTAGCTATCAAATTACACATCTATACTATAATAAATCCTGGAAGCATATTTTATTGTGTTGACTATATTACCCTTTTAAGTTATAATTAATCTATTTATAAAAATTATATGTTATGGGTTCAAACAGTAATTTTACCTCAAAGATATGCATATCTATCATAAAGATACATATCAAAGGTCTAGAAAGTAAAATCACTTCATTCTAAAATTTCATGACCGTAGGATTGAAAATCTGTTAATCTCCAGCATTTATTCATAATATTTGAATATAATATAATAAATCTTGAAACCATAATTTTATTGTGATACCTATATTGTCCTTTTAAGTCATAATTATGTTTCTTTATAAAAATATATTTTACAGGTTTAAACAGTAAAGAAAATACATAAACAAATCTCTAAATAAATATGTATACTATTTTGAATAAAAATATCTAGGAGTATTAAAATTTAACTTTTTATTGTAATTTTTTTTCTGAAAAACTACATAATATACATAAAATTAAAAATATATTTCATTAGTAAGAAAAATTCAATATACTATTTTGTGTACATAAAATTAATATCATGATTTAATTTTATATATGTTTTTATTAGTCATTAATCTACATGCATTTGCGGGTGATTAAAGTGAGTTAGCAAAACGAAAATTTTAATATACTTAATCAGTTTAATTATACATATAATATTTATAATAGTAGGGGTGGTAATCATGGTCTATTTACATTTTATTTGCATAAAAATTTAAATTATACTTTGGTATAAGTATTATGAAAAAAATTAAAAGCTTATTTCTTCTGTCATTTAGAAAAGATAATAAAAAATTATATTCTATTAAAAATATGTTTTTCATACATATACTAATTAAATAATATCTATTATATTATTTTAAATTAATCGAATTAATATTAGTTTATATTAAAAAAATTAGTACCGTGCGCGAAGCACGGGTGAAAAATCTAGTTTTAATCAATCATTGAATGCTAATTTTTGGCATATTAATTTTTTCATCATCATTTTCTATTATTAATTCATCCATTCAAAAATATTATAATTAGTTATCTAATATTATAGTAAATCAACCAATTAAAGTAAACTATCATTTTTAACTATCAAATTAGCAATGATGATTTCCAAATTACATCTTTTAATTATGGGATCATTTCATTCTCTATTAGTGTACAATGATTTAAATATTTATGATTTTTGGATCTAATAAAGTAAAATACATTTTTAAAATTAAAAAACACATATTTAGAATGACTTATTTTAAAAATACATATTCTAATATTTAGTTTTTATTTTTTATTTAATATTTAGTTTTCAATATATGGATATATTTGAATGGAAAGATTTAGTTGCCAATATAGATAAAATCCATTTCAAAACGTAGTATCTATATTAAATCACCACAATATTTTGTCCAAATTTAATATTATAATTAATAAACTTATTGCTATAATTAGCCAATTGATATAATAAAAAATTTGCTAGAATTTAAATATAATCTTTTAATTTAAAGCAATGATAATTCAACACTGTCATATTTAACTTGAGAATAGATGTAATTTGATATTAATCAATCATTGAATGCTAATTTTTGGCATATTAATTTTTTCATCATCATTTTCCATTATTAATTCATCCATTCAAAGATTTTATAATTAGTAATCTAATATTATAAGATCTACCCATTAAAGTAAACTATCATTATTAACTATCAAATTAGCAATGATGATTTTCAAATTACATCCTTTAATTATGGGATCATTTCATTCTATATTAGTGTACAATGACTTAAATATTTATGATTTTTTGGATCTAATAAAGTAAAATACATTTTTAAAATTAAAAAACACATATTTAGAATGGTTTATTTTAAAAATACATATTCTAATATTTAGTTTTCATTTTTTATTTAATATTTAGTTTCCAATATATGGATATATTTAAATGGAAAGATTTAGTTGCCAATATAGATAAAATCCATTTCAAAACGTAATATCTATATTAAATCATCACAATATTTTTTTCAATGTTAATATTATAATTAATAAACTTATTGCTATAATTAGTCAATTGATATAATAAAAAATTTGTTAGAATTTAAATATAATCTTTTAATTTAATTTAAAGCAATGATAATTCAACATTGTCATATTTAACTTGAGAATAGAATTAATTTGATATTAATCAATCATTGAATGCTAATTTTTGGCATATTAATTTTTTCATCATCATTTTCCATTATTAATTCATCCATTCAAAAATATTATAATTAGTTATCTAATATTATAAGACCTACCCATTAAAGTAAACTATCATTTTTAGCTATCAAATTAGCAATGATGATTTTCAAATTACATCCTTTAATTATGGGATCATTTCATTTTATATTAGTGTACAATGATTTAAATATTTATGATTTTTGGATCTAATAAAGTAAAATATATTTTTAAAATTAAAAAACACATATTTAGAATGACTTATTTTAAAAATACATATTCTAATATTTAGTTTTTATTTTTTATTTAATATTTAGTTTCCAATATATGGATATATTTGAATGGAAAGATTTAGTTGCCAATATAGATAAAATACATATTAATTAAAGTAATCACTTGAATTAATAAAAATATAGGAAGATCCTTATATAATTGTAGGAAGATCCTTATATAATTGTAATAGATATGTATAAATTAATTAATAAATCATACTAATATTGAATGATTTATTATAAAAAATACATATTATAAGATTAGTTTCCATTTTATAATTTATTATTGTGTTTTCAAAATACGAAAAATTTTATATGGAAAAATTTAGTTGCCAATACAAATAAAAAACTTATTATAAACAAATTATAATAAGATCCTTATCGAATCTATATAATAATCTAAAACAAAATACTCTAACACACACACACATTCCCGCCCAAATATTTTCTCCTCACAAAATCCATTTTTTACACTCTCTCTCACACACTAACTTATTTACAGTTCTGCCACCGGACCGTGCTCCACATCGATGATAATTACAAATATGCCATGGACCGTGCTCCAATTTCTATATTAAACCTGCATCTCATTTATTCCCTTCCTCCTATAAATATGTGTATTATAACCCACCTCAAAATCATATCATTACATCTTCATCTAACATTTCTCTCAATATTATAGCTTTTGTTCCATTTAACAAATACATCTCCCACCATTTTATAGCTTTTCTTATTCAATTTCATGTTTCTTTCTCCCTCTTTTGCTAATATCTTTGTTTTCTTTTGTTATTGTTTTGGTGACAGTTATTGGAACAACGAGAGTACAAACTCAAGTGACGAAGAACATTTTGAATGGATGAAGAGCTAAGGAATATTCATAATCATAAAAGATTAAATCAATTGTTGTGACATCTTCTTTTATGACAAATACATCTCCCCGCCATTTTATAGCTTTTATGATTCAATTTCATGCCTCTTTCTCCCTTTTTTGCTAATATTTTTATTTTCTTTTGTTGTTGTTTTGGTGACAGATATTGGAACAACGATAGTACAGACTCAAATGACGAAGAGCATTTTGAATGGATGAAGAGCTAAGGAATATTCATAATCATAAAAAAATAAATCAATTGTTTGGTTGTTCTTTTTGTAGAAAGATTTGTTCCACCGAGTGTAAATAATTGGATGAGTTTATTAGTTATAGCATTATTTCTCAGAATCTTTTGTATTTTATTCAATAAGAGAGTTTCGAATTTGTCCATATCATTTTTATCCATGTTCTATTCTCAATTACTCCATTCAATTATTGATTAATATCAAATCACTTCTATTCTCAAGTTAAATATGACAATGTTGAATTATCATTGCTTTAAATTAAATTAAAATGAAATGATCCCATAATTAAAGGATGTAATTTGGAAATCATCATTGCTAATTTGATAGCTAAAAATGATAGTTTACTTTAATGGGTAGATCTTATAATATTAGATAACTAATTATAAAATTTTTGAATGGATGAATTAATAATGGAAAATGATGATGAAAAAATTAATATGCCAAAAATTAGCATTCAATGATTGATTAATATCAAATTAATTCTATTCTCAAGTTAAATATGACAATGTTGAATTATCATTGCTTTAAATTAAATTAAAAGATTATATTTAAATTCTAACAAATTTTTTATTATATCAATTGGCTAATTATAACAATAAGTTTATTAATTATAATATTAACTTTGGAAAAAATATTGTGATAATTTAATATAGATACTACGTTTTGAAATGGATTTTATCTATATTGGCAACTAAATCTTTCCATTTAAATATATCCATATATTGGAAACTAAATATTAAATAAAAATGAAAACTAAATATTAGAATATGTATTTTTAAAATAAACCATTCTAAATATGTGTTTTTTAATTTTAAAAATGTATTTTACTTTATTAGATCCAAAAATCATCAATATTTAAATAATTGTACACTATAGAGAATGAAATGATCCCATAATTAAAGGATGTAATTTGGAAATCATCATTGCTAATTTGATAGTTAAAAATGATAGTTTATTTTAATTGGTAGATCTTATAATATTAGAAAACTAATTATAAAATTTTTGAATGGATGAATTAATAATGGAAAATGATGATGAAAAAATTAATATGCCAAAAATTGGCATTCAATGATTGATTAATATCAAATTAATTCTATTCTCAAGTTAAATATGACAGTGTTGAATTATCATTGCTTTATATTAAAAGATTATATTTAAATTCCAACAAATTTTTTTATTATATCAATTGGCTAATTATAGCAATAATTTTATTAATTATAATATTAACTTTAGAAAAAATATTGTGATGACTTAATATAGATACTACGTTTTGAAATGGATTTTATCTATGTTGGCAACTAAATCTTTCCATTAAAATATATCCATATATTGGAAACTAAATATTAAATAAAAAATGAAAACTAAATATTAGAATATGTGTTTTTAAAATAAACCATTCTAAATATGTGTTTTTTAAGATAAATAAAGCAGATGGGGATGATGGAGCGAAATAAAATATTTAGGATATTGAATATAATTTTTCTATGAAATGATTTTTAATTGAATTACAACTAAATCTTTACTTATAAATTTATCCGTATTTTGAAAACACAATATCAAATAAAAAAAATTAAAACTAAGTATTATCCCATAAATAAAGCAAAGATGATGAGGTAATTGATTTACATTGATTAAATTGATTTCCACTGGATAAATAAAAATAAAATGTTGACTATAGACATTGAAATGATTATGGAAAGAGCAAAGAATAATCATAAAAGATGAGATGATCAATGGAAATAAATAAATTACTCCTTAAATAAAGTGGAGGAGCAATTGGCTAAATGGAATTCAAATATGACGATGTTAAATATGACAATAATAAGTTAGCCAAGTTAAATATGATAATGTTAAATCATCATTGCTTTAAATTAAAATATTATATTTAAATTCTAAAAAAATTGTATTATAGCAATTGGCTAAATATAGCAATAATAAGTTTATCATAATATTAACTTTGGAAAAAATATTGTGATGATTTAATATAGATATTACGTTTTTAAATGGAATCATTGAACATATCATTTTAGAATCAATTTATTGTGATTTATTTTAGTTATAGATATATTGTGATGATTTAACATTAGATAGTTATTTAAATATATTCTTATTTTAGAATCGTTTTAATTATACTGGCAACTAAATGTTTTCATATAAGTATATCCATATTTTAGAATCATTTTATTTATATTGGCAATTAAATAGATCCATATTTTGGAAACTAAATATTAATTAAATAAAAAATTAAAACTAAATACTAGAATATGTATTTTTTTAAATAAACCATTATAAATACGCGGTTTTAAATTTTAAAAAATATGTGTTACTTTATTAGATCCAAAAATCATAAGTATTTAAATCATGTACACTAATAGTGTAACACCCCGGTTTTGGTAACCCAGGCCGGGATGCCACCGCCACACCTCCCTAGCAAGACACGGTTTCTCCGAGCTCACTAAAGAGATGCAAGGCTATGGTTTTTCAGAATTTAAAATATTCAAGTAGCCCATTCATAGATAATTTAAAAATACTACATCAGAGTTGCAGCGAGAATATAAAGTACGCAGCGGAAGTAAAGTGTATGCAGCGGAATTTAAAATATAGGGCCGACATGGCCAAACCACGGGTTAAACAGACCCGTTCATGCAAGTCACGTAAAATAAATAATTAAGTGTCCAAAATGATCCCCCAATGAGTGATCATGCTCCGTACTCTGTAACAGAAAAAAAATGAACAACGGTTTTTTTATCAGTATTATAAAATACTGAGTAAGTCAATCCTTACATAGCAATAAAGGGGTTAGATTTTTAATATTTAAGATAAAACTTTTTGCCATTCATAAAAACATTTTATTAAAAAAAAAATGTGAATATAATTACATACTTTAAAAACACATTTAATTTCATAATTTAAAACTTAAGCATGGGCAATTATTTAAGACATGATTTAAAAACATGAATAATGCCGTAAGTAAGTAAATAAAAATTTGAGCTTTTAAAAATTCTCCCCGATACGCCACCATCTCAAAAATATTTAATTTAGCCGGCAATCCGACGGCCGCAGCCAATTTCATAAAATCTGAGCTTTTTAATATATTTCCCGTTACGCCATCATCTCAACAATATATATCATTTAGCCGGTGATCCGGCGGCCGCAGCCAATATCAATAGTATCATTTAGCCGGTGATCCGGCGGCCTCAGCCAATTTCATAAGTATCATCTCATTTAGCCGGTATTCCGGCGGCCGCAGCCGATTCGCCATACCCAGTACCACTCCGTCGAGCCTCGAGTAACCCATACGGATACACTCGAGAGGGTAGGCCGTTGGTCTCTTGTGACCAAATACGCCATATCCAGTACCGCTCCGTCGAGCCTCGAGTAACCCATACGGATACACCCGAGAGGATAGGCCCAAAAATATAAGATGCCGTTTTGGCAATCTTTCGCGCGTAATAATCATTGCCGTTTAGGCACAAAATGAATAATTAGGAGGGCACCCTGCAGAGCACTCACCCCCCAATGTAACCGATATCGTTTCAACTTTAGTG
This sequence comes from Hygrophila difformis, assembly GCA_030278955.1. Classification (NCBI taxonomy): domain Eukaryota; kingdom Viridiplantae; phylum Streptophyta; class Magnoliopsida; order Lamiales; family Acanthaceae; genus Hygrophila; species Hygrophila difformis. The sequence goes on along the minus strand of JAOANR010000005.1, from coordinate 14,437,844 downwards.
TAACGGGATTTCCAAAAATATATCTTTATCATATAACAAGATTTCGATCGTTTGTTTAGAAATTTCAAAATCTCACAAGTTTAAAACCGATCGATGTCACAGTTTACGCCTTTTCAGTTTAAAAATCCATTTCTTAGGCGATTGATCTGAAATTTTCACAGTAGCTCAAAAACATCCCAATGAACAACTTTCATGTTTTGAGTTTTTCGGAAAAATGATGGGAAGCATGTCAAAAATCAAGTTTTCTACACAAATAGTATACTGTCAGGATTCAGGTTTGACATCTGTCAAAGATTTGACTTTTTAACATATCAAATGAATTCCAAAAATTCTGAAAATTTACAGGCACTTAAAAGACACCAAAATAAACAAGTTTTATTAGAGGCAAATTATGCAAATTCATCACGGATTAAGTCAGATTAATCTACTAAGTTCGGTCTTAAAATCTGTCTCAGTTTTCGAAAGGTTCATGCACCACAGAATATGTTCGACGCGGTTTGGGATAGCAAATCTTAATGAAAATGCATGAAATTTTACAGAGGTATTCAAGAATCATAGATCTACAACTTTTGTTTAGATCATGAAGATTGGTTCGGACTAGAAATGATAGAAATAAGCTCATCAAGTTCGGTTATGAAATCTGTCAACTTTTGAAAATTCTTAAAAACGCAGAATATGTCCGACTTGATTTGGGGTATCAAAACTTGATGAAAATCTCTGAAATTTTTACACAGTATAGCTTAAGATCTTAGGATCAAAATCTTAGTTTTGAGTTTTTAGGTTAGAACGCTCGAAGTAAGAGTTTTGGTCGGATTTCAGAAAATACGTAGATTGGGGTTTTTAGGTTTGATTTCAACGTTTCGTTTAAGATCCAATGTTTCGGATGTCTTTAAACCACCCATATTGATATGGAAGGTATTAACTTACAGTGAGTGAGTTCTTGAACGTTCTAGAGTTGATCGATTTGTCCAAAATCGCCACGAACGGATCTACGCAACACGTTCTTCTTCTCCTTTGGCTACGAACGTGTTTTGTAAGTAAAGATCCGTAAGTTAGAAGGTTGATTATGATCTTAAAGCAATAAAGAAACTTGATTTACACCTTACCAACAATCCAATGCCTGCAAATCCTTGATCTACACACTACCTTGGTTGGATTTGATTGCCGGAAAGTCGCCGGAAGGTAAGAACTTTGTGGCTTTGGTTTTTGGGAGAGTTTGGGATGAAACTTGGGTGTTTATGGCTGAAATGGGGTGTTAGGAGCACCTAATATCATCCAAGATATGCTCCCCCCGAAGTCAATCAAGATTCCCACGTTTGGGACCCAAAAAATGGCAAAAAAGTCGCCAAAAACGCGTCATGGCCGACTGCTACAGTAGCATGCTACAGTAGCGTGCTACAGTAGCATGCTACAGTAACTTTTTATATTTTTTTTTTTTTAAATTTTTTATATATATATATATATATTAAGATTCTTATCTTAAAAAAAAAATAAAAATCATAATGTGGGATTTATTTTATTATAATAAAGAATAATGATAACAATATATACCAAAATAAGCTAGCATATAATTAAAAGTGATCTTGTAAGTCATACATAGCTCCAAAAAGGAATATATTCTTTATTTGAAAATGACAAGATATGATTAATATTCCATCCTACAATTTCAAACCATAGTCAAATTATTCCCAATTATATTATGGCATTCTAGAATAATTCCATAATAAAAAAAATATGGGTAGAATGATTAATCAATGATATATAGAAAATAGATAATTCTCATTATAATTTAAACATGTAAATATATACATGTATATACATGTGTACATGTTTGGAAAGATTATTTCAAGGCCAAGGTATATATGTGTATATAAACTTGTATATGGATTTAAAATATTCTATGAACCATATACTTATTACACTTGATATTGAAATCCATATATTTATTTGAAAAGACAAATATATATAATTTTTCAAAGTATGTTTTGTAGAAAATAATATACTAATCTTTAAGCACATATTTGAACATATAAATATATATAGATTTGATTAAAAATCTACTTAGTGAATTGATCAAAATATATATATTCATACATATATATCGGGCAATTTCTATGGTATTACAATCTACCCTCCTTAAGAAACAACTTCGTCCCCGAAGTTGCGCGACTTATTGATCGATTGATTGATTGCGATTGTATCATTGTGTTTTGTTGTTTAATATTATTTGACTGAACCCAGAATTGAAATTTCCAAGTTGCCTACGTACCCTGTGAAGGGATCAAGTCATTACGTAGTTCAAAACAATTTGAATTTGTTCATTTGGGATACAAAATATTCGGGTCGTTACATCCTCTCCCCCTTAAGATTACAGTTATGTCCCCATAACTGCGGTTGCACCGTTTTGGAATAGGGTCGGGTAACGCTCCTTCATGTCGGCTTCTAACTCCTATGTCGCCGTTTCACTTTCATGGTTCGACCAAAGAACCTTGACCATTCTCACGGTTTTGTTCCTTGTTACTCTCTCCTTAACATCTAGTATTCGTACCGGAATTTCCTCATAGCTCAAGTCATCATCCAATTCAATTCCTTCCGGTTGGAGTACATGGGTCGGATCGTGCACATACTTCTTCAATTGTGATATGTGGAACACGTTGTGAACTCTAGCCAATTGTGGCGGTAAGGCTAGACGATATGCTAAATTCCCGACGTTTTCTAGAATTTCATAAGGTCCTATATATCGAGGGCTTAACTTTCCTCGTTTGCCAAAACGCATAACCCCCTTCATCGGTGATATCTTTAACATGACCTTATCCCCAACTTGAAATTCTAGGTCTTGCCGTCTCACATCGGCATAACTTTTCTGTCGGTCTTGGGCCGCTTTCATCTTTCCTCGAATCACTTTGATTTGTTGGGTCATATCTTCTACGAGTTGTGGTCCTACTATCACTGTCTTATCATTCCCTTCCCAACTCAACGGACTTCGGCACCTTCGACCATACAATGCCTCGAATGGTGCCATGCCGATGCTAGCATGGTAGCTATTGTTGTAGGAAAATTCAATTAGGGGTAAATGATTTTCCCAGCTACCCTTAAACTCTAGGACGCAAGCTCTCAGCATGTCTTCCAACGTTTGGATTGTTCTCTCAGTTTGTCCGTCCGTCATTGGGTGGAATGCGGTGCTTATCTTAATCTGCGTACCGAGGGCTTCTTGTAACTTGATCCAAAAGTGAGAGACAAATCTACTGTCTCTATCGGAGATAATGTCATGTGGCACCCCGTGTCTTCATACCACATTGTCAATATACGCCCTTGCTAATTGGTCCATGGTCCAAGTGTCCTTCATTGGAATAAAAATGGCCGTCTTCGTTAGCCTATCGACAATCACCCATATCTTATTCATTCCTCTTGGTGATCGTGGTAATCCCGAAACAAAATCCATAGAGATACTATCCCACTTCCAACTCGGGATTTCCAATGGTTGCATCAATCCTAAGGGTTTTTGTCGCACGGCTTTGACCTTTTGGCACGTGAGGCATTTAGCTACAAATTCTGCCACTTCATTCTTCATCCTCGGCCACCAGTAAATCTTCCTCAAATCCTTATATAATTTGTCGCCTCCAGGGTGAACCGAGTAAGGTGTGTTATGCCCTTCTTCCATCAATCTTTGTTTTATCTCCACGCATTTCTGTGGTACACACCATCTTCCCTTGAAATGAATGCTTCCGTCCTCATGGATAGCAAATCCTATCGCCTTCCCGTTGGCAATGTTCTCCTTAATCCTTTCCAACTTTGCGTCGCCCGGTTGGGCGAGTTTGATCTCGTCAAATATGGTTGATTCAACTACCATGGCGTTGACCATTTCATTTACAGTGCCCGAATGCACTAGTTCTAAGCTCAATCTTGCCAAGTCCATATACAATGCTGGCGGAATCACCATCGAATTTGCCACATGTTGGGTCTTCCGGCTTAAGGCATCGGCTACTACGTTGGCCTTTCCTTCGTGGTAAGAAATTTCGAGATCATAGTCCTTGATTAGTTCCAACCATCTCCGTTGTCTCAGATTTAGCTCTTTTTGAGTGAATATGTATTTGAGGCTTTTGTGGTCTGTGAACATCCGACACTTTCTCCATAAAGGTAGTGTCTCCATATTTTCAGAGCGAACACGACTGCCGCCAACTCCAAGTCGTGCGTTGGGTAGTTCGCTTCATGAGGTTTCAATTGGCGCGAAGCATATGCAATGACTCTCGAGTCTTGCATCAAAACACATCCTAGACCTTCCTTTGAAGCGTCACTGTAAACCTCGAAGTCACCATTCTCTGATGGTAGTGCTAGTACGGGTGTACTGGTGAGTCGCTTTTTCAGTTCTTGAAACGCGGACTCACACTCACTGGTCCAGTCATATTTTACCCCTTTCTTCAACAGCTGGGTCAACGGGCGTGCGATTTTTGAGAAGTCCTTCACAAATCGCCTATAATAACCAGCTAGCCCAAGGAAGCTCCGTATTTCAGTTGGACTCGTCGGCGATACCCATTCCGTCACCGCCGAAATTTTTGCCTGATCCACTGAAACTCCAGTGGCGGATACTATGTGCCCAAGGAATGCTACTTCCTTCAACCAAAAGTCGCATTTGGATAGTTTGCCATAGAGTTGGTTCTTGCGCAAAATCCCTAACACTTGGTGCAAATGTTGGGAATGCTCCTCCTCGCTTCTCGAGTAGATCAGGATGTCGTCGATGAACACCACGACGCTTTGATCTAACAATTCTCTAAATACATCGTTCATGAGGTTCATGAACATTGCAGGTGCATTTGTTAACCCAAAGGATAATACTGTGAACTCGTAGTGTCCATAACGAGTTCGGAATGCCGTCTTCGGGATATCCTTCTCCGCAATCCTCAGCTGGTGATAACCGGATCGCAAGTCGATCTTTGAGAACACCGACGCTCCCTTTAATTGATCAAATAAGTCCTCAATCCTTGGTAATGGATACTTGTTCTTGATGGTCACTTGATTGAGTCCTCTGTAATCGATGCAAAGGCGTAGTCCTCCGTCCTTCTTTTTAACAAATAAGACCGGTGCTCCCCACGGGGACGTACTTGGTCTTATGTATCCTTTCTCCAACAACTCTTCGAGTTGTTCCTTTAACTCCTTCATTTCCAGTGGTGCCATACGGTAAGGGGCCTTCGAGACAGGTTCCGTTCCCGGAATGAGATCTATGGTGAATTCAAGATCTCTCTCAGGTGGCATACCAGGGATGTCTTCGGGAAATACGTCCGGGTATTCTCTCACCACTGGGATGTCGTCAACCTTGCTCTCTTCCGCCTCCAGGTTGTGAACGTAGCATGCATACAACGCGTATCCCTTATGCATTAAGCTACGAAGCTTGAGAGCGTTAACAACCTTGTTGCTCCTCTTAGGGGGTTGAGAGTAAAAGATGACTCTCTTTCCCCTACCTTTCGACAAGGTGATCTTCTGCTTTTGACATTCTATTACCGCTTTATACTGGGTCAACCAATCCATTCCCAGTATAACGTCGAAGTCCCTTAAATTAAATTCTACCAAGTTTGCGAAAAATTCTATGTTCTTGATAACTATCGGAATTCCGTTATAACGTTTAGAGCATGGTACTACCTCTCCTGATGGTAGTTGAATTTCTAAGTTAATCAGTTCGCACTTAGGTAGATCTAGTTCAGATAAGACTCTTGATGATATAATCGAACAACTAGCTCCTGAGTCAAACAGAACTTTAAGGGGTGTACTTAAAACATGGAATGTACCTGCCATCACGTCACCCTGCATAGGCACATCTGCTTGGTTGATAACATTCAACCTCCCCATGGGCCGTCCTTGGTTGCCCGGCTGATCCCGGTTCGGGTTCTGATTCTGTTGCTGATTTGGATTCTGTGGAGGGCGTTGATTCTGGTTCTGAGGGGGTCTGTACCCTTGATAGTTACCATTCCGTCCATTTTGGTTACGAGGCTGTGCTGGCCCCATAATCAAGTCCTCCCGCTTGGTGATGTTTTCAATTCGAGTCCGGCACTCATTCACCCGATGACCAAATCGACCACACCTGAAGCATGTGCCCTGTTGGGGGCATCCCCTAATCAAGTGAGGTCTCCCACATCTTGGGCATGGTGGCACAGGGTTACCCTGGAAAAAGGTTCTCCCACCATTTCCCCTATTGTTGTTCTGAGGGGGTCTGTTCAGGCCTCCCCGAAAGTTGTTTCCTCCAGAATTGTTACCGGTGCGGTTATCCCTGTTCCTCTTATCTTGCCCCTGAGGTCCCCGGCTGGACTCTCCACTCATCCTCCTCTTCAGTTGTTGCACCCTTGCAACAGCAACTGCACGATCATATACTGCTTGCAGGTCCGGGTAATGGACACCAGTGATCACTTCCCGTATGGTCAAGTTCAATCCCATCTCGAATTTTTGTGCCTTCTCTACGTCTGTCGGTACTAGTCTTGGTGCAAAGCGCACCAACTCCTTGAATCGAGTGTAATACTCTTGTACAGTCTACCCGCCTTGTTTCAGTGACAAAAACTCCTCGTACATGGCCGCCTTCGTACTCAGTGGGTAAAATCGGTCCCTGAGCAGTTCCATCATTTCAGTCCATGAATAGGGCACATCTTCCTCTCGTATCTTTCCCTGGGTGGCTTGCCACCAGTCGTCTGCTTCACCTCCCAAGTAGTATGAGGCCACATGCACCTTTTCCCCTTCTGGGCACTTAACTGCGCTTAACAACTTGTCGAAGGTCCTAATCCACTCCTCTAGTTTTGCAGGGTCTTCCTCGCCTGCATAGTGCGGCGGTTGGTATGGGTTCACCATGGCTAGGTAATTAATGCGAGCTTGTGGTGGAGGTGCCGCAGCCGCTTGGCCTTGGTTCACCTGCGCGTCTCCCTATCGCAATGAGAACCTCTTCTAGAGTGCGCAGGCGATTACCTATGTTGTCTGGTATAGGGCCTGCTGGCTCTTCCTGAGCGTGTACACCCACGTTTGGTATCGGCATGTCGGGTTGCCTAGGTATTTCGTTGGTATTGGGAGGAATGGGCTGGACGCGCGGTCTCCCTCTCGGTGCCATTCTGTTGCAAGAACAAGTGATTTAGATTTTAAGGAAAATATAATAAAGGGTTTATACAATGATTATCGAAACCCCAGGGTCTAGGGTTTCAGGGTCTTGGGTTTCAAGGTTTAATTGAGCCCGTGCGCTTGAGATGGATTTGTTGTTTGGGAATTCAACAAAATTTTTTGGAATAGAGAATGTTCAAACAAAAACTTGATTTATTTATTTATTTATTTATTTATTTTTATTTTTTATTTTTATTTTTTTATTTTTTTTTTATTTTTTTTTATTACAAGTGATAGGATATACCAAAATAGGATCCTCCTATCGTTTCTAGGCGTCCTCCGGCACAGTGGTGGGATCCTCCTCCGGATCTTCTCCACCGGGCTTGACGGTAGTAGGTCATCGAAAATGTGGTTCAAGTCCTCCCCATGAGCATCAACAAGCTCCTTTAAACATAGATTTTTGCGTAGTGAGGTTTGGATTTGGTCTTCGAGCTGGTTTATGCGGTGGTGGTCCGCCTCTCTTAAGCTTCCCATATGGTGCAGATTTGCCTCCAATTGGGCCATACGATGTTCCATTTGTTGTATGGTTTGTTGGGAATCAAAGGTGAGCGTTCATCATTTTGACCATTAAGTTCATCATGTCTTGGTTAGCCATCTAGCGCAAGAAAAAGATCTAGATTACAACATAACGCTTCTAGGTTCTCTAAGGTATAGAAATGCAATATGCACATGCAGTGATGATCCCCCTGATAAAAAAAAAATTTTATGCATGCATTTATTTATCCATGGGTTTTAAAAATAAATTTATTCCATGGATAGACTAAAATAAGGATAAAAGGTTTGGGCCGCTATATTGGGCGAAAGAAATAAATTATTTGGGCTTTAAATAAAAACAAGGTTATTGGGCCAAAATACTTGGGCTTATCATGATACTTAAGTATTGAGCCAAAAATAATTAATCATTGGGTTTAAAATATTAAACTAAGTAAATAAAATTTTTGGGCTCAAAATAATAAACATTTGGGCTTTATTTAAAAAAACTTTGGGCTAAAAATTTGGGCTTTAACTTCAAAATAATAATTGGGCTCTTTAAAATATATTACTAGTTTAGAAATAATAACTTTAAAAATAGTAATACTTAAAAATAATAGTTTAAAAATATTCCGGGCTCTTTAAAATAGTAGTTCTAAAATATTCCGGGCTCTTTAAAATAGTAGTTCTAAAATATTCCGGGCTCTGATACCAACTTGTAACACCCCGGTTTTGGTAACCCAGGCCGGGATGCCACCGCCACACCTCCCTAGCAAGACACGGTTTCTCCGAGCTCACTAAAGAGATGCAAGGCTATGGTTTTTCAGAATTTAAAATATTCAAGTAGCCCATTCATAGATAATTTAAAAATACTACATCAGAGTTGCAGCGAGAATATAAAGTACGCAGCGGAAGTAAAGTGTATGCAGCGGAATTTAAAATATAGGGCCGACATGGCCAAACCACGGGTTAAACAGACCCGTTCATGCAAGTCACGTAAAATAAATAATTAAGTGTCCAAAATGATCCCCCAATGAGTGATCATGCTCCGTACTCTGTAACAGAAAAAAAATGAACAACGGTTTTTTTATCAGTATTATAAAATACTGAGTAAGTCAATCCTTACATAGCAATAAAGGGGTTAGATTTTTAATATTTAAGATAAAACTTTTTGCCATTCATAAAAACATTTTATTAAAAAAAAAATGTGAATATAATTACATACTTTAAAAACACATTTAATTTCATAATTTAAAACTTAAGCATGGGCAATTATTTAAGACATGATTTAAAAACATGAATAATGCCGTAAGTAAGTAAATAAAAATTTGAGCTTTTAAAAATTCTCCCCGATACGCCACCATCTCAAAAATATTTAATTTAGCCGGCAATCCGACGGCCCGCAGTCAATTTCATAAAATCTGAGCTTTTTAATATATTTCCCGTTACGCCATCATCTCAACAATATATATCATTTAGCCGGTGATCCGTCGGCCTCAGCCAATTTCATAAGTATCATCTCATTTAGCCGGTATTCCGGCGGCCGCAGCCGATTCGCCATACCCGAGTACCACTCCGTCGAGCCTCGAGTAACCCATACGGATACACTCGAGAGGGTAGGCCGTTGGTCTCTTGTGACCAAATACGCCATATCCAGTACCGCTCCGTCGAGCCTCGAGTAACCCATACGGATACACCCGAGAGGATAGGCCCAAAAATATAAGATGCCGTTTTGGCAATCTTTCGCGCGTAATAATCATTGCCGTTTAGGCACAAAATGAATAATTAGGAGGGCACCCTGCAGAGCACTCACCCCCAATGTAACCGATATCGTTTCAACTTTAGTGTAACGGGATTTCCAAAAATATATCTTTATCATATAACAAGATTTCGATCGTTTGTTTAGAAATTTCAAAATCTCACAAGTTTAAAACCGATCGATGTCACAGTTTACGCCTTTTCAGTTTAAAAATCCATTTCTTAGGCGATTGATCTGAAATTTTCACAGTAGCTCAAAAACATCCCAATGAACAACTTTCATGTTTTGAGTTTTTCGGAAAAATGATGGGAAGCATGTCAAAAATCAAGTTTTCTACACAAATAGTATACTGTCAGGATTCAGGTTTGACATCTGTCAAAGATTTGACTTTTTAACATATCAAATGAATTCCAAAAATTCTGAAAATTTACAGGCACTTAAAAGACACCAAAATAAACAGTTTATTAGAGGCAAATTATGCAAATTCATCACGGATTAAGTCAGATTAATCTACTAAGTTCGTCTTAAAATCTGTCTCAGTTTTCGAAAGGTTCATGCACCACAGAATATGTTCGACGCGGTTTGGGATAGCAAATCTTAATGAAAATGCATGAAATTTTACAGAGGTATTCAAGAATCATAGATCTACAACTTTTGTTTAGATCATGAAGATTGGTTCGGACTAGAATGATAGAAATAAGCTCATCAAGTTCGGTTATGAAATCTGTCAACTTTTGAAAATTCTTAAAAACGCAGAATATGTCCGACTTGATTTGGGGTATCAAAACTTGATGAAAATCTCTGAAATTTTTACACAGTATAGCTTAAGATCTTAGGATCAAAATCTAGTTTGAGTTTTTAGGTTAGAACGCTCGAAGTAAGAGTTTTGGTCGGATTTCAGAAAATACGTAGATTGGGGTTTTTAGGTTTGATTTCAACGTTTCGTTAAGATCCAATGTTTCGGATGTCTTTAAACCACCCATATTGATATGGAAGGTATTAACTTACAGTGAGTGAGTTCTTGAACGTTCTAGAGTTGATCGATTTGTCCAAAATCGCCACGAACGGATCTACGCAACACGTTCTTCTTCTCCTTTGGCTACGAACGTGTTTTTGCAAGTAAAGATCCGTAAGTTAGAAGGTTGATTATGATCTTAAAGCAATAAGGAAACTTGATTTACACCTTACCAAATCAATCCAATGCCTGCAAATCCTTGATCTACACACTACCTTGGTGGTGGATTTGATTGCCGGAAAGTTGCCGCCGGAAGTTCGTTTGAAGGGTGTTTGGCTTTGGGAGAGTTTTTGGGAGAGTTTTGGGGTGAATGATTGATGAAAATATGGCTGACAATGGGGTGTTTAGGGACACTCTAATACATCCAAAAAGATATGCCACCCCCGTGAAGTAGATCAAGATTCCCACCCCTTTGGGACCCAAAAAAATGGCAAAAAGTCGCCAAAAACGCATAAATGCCCGACTGCTACAGTAGCATGCTACAGTAGCGTGCTACAGTAGCATGCTACAGTAACTTTTTTTTTTTTTTTTTTTTTTTTTTTTTTTATATATATATATATTAAGATTCTTATCTTAAAAAAAATCATAATGTGGGAATTTTATCTTGTACATAATTAGTGGGAATTTTGTGATCTTGTAAGTCATACATAGCTCAAAAAGGAATATATTCTTTATTTGAAAATGACAAGATATGATTAATATTCCACCCTACAATTTCAAACCATAGTCAAATTATTCCCAATTATATTATGGCATTCTAGAATAATTCCCATAATAAAAAAAATATGGGTAGAATGATTAATCAAGGATATATAGAAAATAGATAATTCTCATTATAATTTAAACATGTAAATATATACATGTATATACAT